>OZ024830.1:80956316-81068816 GCA_964016985.1 Anodontia alba | reverse complement strand
GGCCCTTTTTCACAACTTCTTCAAACAGTAACGTGATTTTTCGCGTTAAATCTCATTAGAAATCTGGCACTTTTGTTTATCACATTTTCAGGACTATGTGTAATTAATATGAACCATTTCTAAAATTTCTGTTATATTTATGTATTATTTATAGGCAGCGCGTTGAAAATAATGCAATAATGCGGAATTTGTGCGATGTACGTGACAGCCTGGGTGGGGTTCAAACACACGAATCCGTTCTCAGGGTGTTTTTCGAAACATATTCCGGTGTCAGTTGACATTGAGATGGCATGGTATCCCCCTTATAAGTCACGAACTACTAATATTTACAGAGCATCGGTTTGGCATGTTTCTAAAGTGTTTTTAAAGCAGGCCAGAATTGGTCAAAATGTATAACTCAGACAATTCTGCAGTAGACATTAACACAATTGTATATTTTAGGTGGTTGCTTTGAATATGAAAGGAGAAAATCATCTGGGATACTAATTACCCTTATACTTACCTTGACCTTTTACAAGATCTGTGTCAGTGTCCTCGAAGAGGGAGACATCACGAAAACATGCCTATATAATTTTGATCCCCTGAAACCCTACTTTTATATAGTAAAACTGGGGTTTACAGGGGTATATATTATTTTTCTTATTTCTGCTCTAAACATAGATTGCGGGTGCTCGTTAGAACCGCCTCGTCGAGGCGGTTCTAACGAGTACCCACAATTTATGTTTTGAGTAGAAATATGAAAAATATCAGAATTTTTTATCTGAAAATTTTCATCTTTAGGTGGTAAAAGTTTCAGTATATTTGAATAGGCATGTTTTCGTAATGAGCCGAGTACATGGCACATAACCTACAGTTCTGTTTCTTGTTTTATCAATGTTAGAGGGACTGCGGTCAGGCAAGAACAAAGTATTACCATTTGAACTCAAAAAAAAAAAAAAAAAAAAAGAAAAAAAAAAAAGTTGTGGGTGTAGAACATCTGCAAAAATGTATAAAATATATAACAAAAAACAATGGTAATCTGTAGCTTATAGAGCCACGCTGGCTTTGGTTATCCTAGATTAAAGACCCCATATTCCTCAAATAATAGACATTTTCTTTTATCCAAGAAAGGTTTAAAAATTTGATATGATTTGATATGTGGTATTAATAAGATCATAAATGTTAACAACATTAATTCAGAGATACGATAAAAAATCATTTCATTTTTGATCCAGTTCAAGAACGAGTGACTAACTGAAATTTTACAGGCTGCCAGGTGCCACATTTTATGATCGTATTTATATACTCAAAGGCAATAAAAAGTATACATTTCGAGTTTTGAGTACCGGCTCGTGTTGTATTTGTTTTGTTTAAATGTTTTCATGGTCATTTTTGTCAAACGTTTGTCTTTAAAAATCACAAAGGTAATTCTTTCGCAATCATAAATTATGGAGTTATGAGTCCTTAATTAAAAAACAGCATTTCCAGTCATAACTCGCTTTATATATAACAAATGTCATTTTACTGTTCATAAATGTCTTGCACAAATGTCTGTGAGTAAAACCATAACGTTATTTATTTCGAAATTACCATCAAATGACAAGCTGAATTTGAATTTCTTTCCGCCTCAAATTATCTCCCTTTGAATGAACATACAGGGAATTTAAAGAGTCTATAATATCTAAAGTGGCGTTGGTCGTTTTCACTTGAATTTTTCGAAAAAGTGTTGTATGGCTTAGCCTCCTTGTACCACATATAGATGAAATCCCACAAAACCGTTTATTTAACTGAACAATGTCGATTAATGTTCCATAGAAATTCAGTGCGTTCCGTCAGAAGAGGAACGAAAATGTCAAAAACGTCAAGTCCTTGGTATAGAAATTTGACAGTGTACTGAGTTATGCATTTTAAGTTGAAACATGTCCTTACAGCAGTTTTATCCTTCTATCGACTGAATGCAATACAAATGCATAAATGTAAATTTCATTTTATCCAAAATGCACTTTTAAAGGGAAGCTACTCATATGAAAATGTTGATTTAGATCCCTTATTCGTTTCCGTGAATGTCATTTCCTTGCTCTTTGATAGAATTACCTGGAAATTATTGCAAATTATGCGTAAATGGTTGCTCTTAACTATGATATCAATGATTTATGCGCATATGTAATTCGGTGTCATTTAAAAAAAATAGTACCTGTATACTTAAATTAGCTTCTCAGTATACTATATATCAATTTATTAAAACTTTCTTGGATAACAGATTGTCTATTTTTGAGGAATGTGGAACCTTTAAAGAGTAGTAATAATTCACTGCAAAAGGTCATAGTGTTATGTTTTAGTTGTCTTAGGTTCCTTGGTCCACCTTTGAAACTGGAATAATAAATTTCTTATGAGTGAATTCTAGTGACATTAAAACGCATGTATTACCATTGTGCGGTAATGGCTGTGCAAATAAGTAGCGACCTCAGAAAGGGTACAGTCGACTCACGTTATCTCGACTTCGCTTAACTCGAATAACCGATTGTCTCGAAGTGAAAATCTGGTCCATGTTTAAACATGTGAATCTAACAACAGGTATCAATATATGTTGGAAAAGAGGAGAAATTGCTCCTAAGGAGCACTTCCTTCTCTTTTCCACAATATTTTCAATATTCCTCTAACTTCAGGAGTCAAATTACGAGGTACATATTCTTTTGTGAACTGTGGCTGTTCGATTTATTTTTTCCATAATTCTGCAAATCTGATATGTCGTGGTACGGCTTTCTCGATGTATCTTAATGAGTCCCTTGGAACTTTGAGATAACGAGAGTCGACTTATCTTCGGACATGTGCACCAAGCGAAGATACAGATCAGCCTGTGCATTTGCACAGTCTGATCAGAATCATCACTGGGTGCAATTTGGATAGCCGAATATGCAAAGTTTCTTCATGCGGACAACGAAGACTCTAATCAGGCGGATGCGCTGTCTGATTTGAGTCTTTGTCGGTCTCACATTTCAGAAGGTATTCTTTCTCACGTTGCGACCCAAATAACTTGGTCAAGATTATGCAAGTAACAAAAAATATCAGTTTGCTCCCGTGACATTCATGTAAGGGCCATGGTAAACATATAATATATCAAATGACAAAAGTCAAACATTCAATTAACGTCAAAAGGATTGCTTTGGAAACAAAGAACACACTACGGATTAGAAAATGGGAGTCTCGGTTTTATTGAGACTCTTCAAAAGCAGTTCTGAAGTTTGCAACACTGCTTAGTGCTTATGCCCTCTAGCGTATACATAAACAGAACTCCATTTTCTGTAAAGGAGTCCATGCTACACGGAAAGAATTTTTGCTTCCAATGGGAGCAAATTCTTTTTTCGTAGAACTGAACCGTTTTCAGGAGTGAAGCAAAACAATTTTGACAAAGTTACCTTCTCTGAAAGTGTTACCATTCCCCTTAACCCTTGGTCTGCTGAAACCGGATATGTCCTGCCTTAGCAAACAGTGTAGATCCAGATCAGTTGGCTTCTGAATCCAACTGATCTGGATCTGCACTGTTTGCCATTCAGTATTTGAATTTGTATCAACAACCTGGATCAAGTAATCTGATTGGCTGAAAACTAGAAGTGGGCGTCGCATCTTAATTTATCTAGCATGACAAAGGTTAATTAGGGCAGTTCGCGGACGTATAGCGGATCATCAGTCGATCTTCAATGCCTTGAACATCTTAGGGGTCATGGAAAATTGTTCGAGATATGGGTAGTTCGAACCACTGAGGGTTAATCATGGTGCCAGATCAGGAAGCAAGTGTCGATAAGTTAGTGAAGTCTTTTCGATTTTCTAGCCAATAATGATATGTTGAGAGTACTCATTAGAATCGCCTCGATGAGGCGATTCTAATGAGTACATACATAAGAAAATTTCCTTAAATATTTGTTTTCTGGAGCTATCGGAAGTATTTCGTAGGGACTCAAAAAACAAGTTCGAATCAGCCATGGTAAACGAACCATCGGTGTTCGAGCTATTGCGGTTCGACTGTATAATTATGTACATAAAAGTTCATGAATGTAAACTGTAAAAAAAAAATATGAAAAAAATGCTCGACGGAGTCCCGATATAACTGAGAAACAGCTGAAAGAACCGTAAAACCCACAAAACTTCCACTTCCGCCACATCAAATGACAAGCCCAATTTTCAGGATCAAGTGTCGGCTGCTATAGTTTAAATTCAGTGCACTAAAGATTAATTTAAATGCTTCATTTCAGCGTGCATTATGAGATCTTAACGCTTAGCATGCTGGGTAAAATTATCAGCAGACGACATTTTGAAATAGTTCTCTTTGTTTTCCAGAAAATAGGTTTTGACATGCAAATTATTTCCTGAGGAGACAATTTACATGAAATGTCAAAGCCTATTTTCTGAGAAAAATAAGAAAAATAAAAACAATCTGTCGTCTGCGGAATCTGCACAGAGAGTGGTAAAAGGTTAAACTCGACTAAATGCAGCAGATATTTATTTAATGTTTCCGCAGAGACAAGATCTTAAAATCTTAACGACTTTTAAACTACCGCCAATTTGTCCAAATGATCAAAAGTGGCCGCAACGGACATTAAATGTCCGAATCGCACCAGGTCCTTCCCATAATTGTTTGACCAGCATGACTTAATAGTAAAATGTGGTCATTAGCTGGAGTTTATTGAATTTGATATTTCTGGAACTGATTTTCTCCAGTAGTTCTCTGTTAGAAATAAAAGCAGTGACCATGGTGTTTGAAAGAAACCCACTTGCAATACTTGCACGTACCGTGTTTGACCTAATTAATTCACTTGTACATTTATGTGCGCAGTGAGGCGATTTCTGAGTCTTTTAGATTACCACCTAACGAAGACTCAAATCAGCTTTTGCATTCTCGAATGGTCATCACTGAAACACGCCTATATGATTTATATTGTAAAACTGGGGATTAAGAGGGGTATATATGTTTTTTTTTCTTATTTCCGCTCTAAAACATAGATTGTGGATACTCGTTAGAACCGGTTCTAACGAGTACCTACAATCCATGTTTTGAGCAGCTATATGAAAAATATCGGAATTTATATCTGAAAACTTTCAGTTTTTGGTGCAGAAGTTTTCAAAATATTTGAATAGGCGTGTTTCCGTAATGTTGTTGTCCGTTGGATGCTTTTCAAATATTTTTTTTCTTTTTACAAATTTGTAGGAGTTTATCCCAAGGATTCTCCAAAAAGAAATTTGAGTTCATTAAAAAATATGCATTTAAGGAGAAAAAAATGTCACGATGGCCAAGAATTCTGGCAAACTTGAATGATCTTGTCTCAAAGGTGTTTTATTTTCAATTTGTGTATACAATGAACCCCCGTTACAACGACAGCATTTGTTTCCAAAGATGTTGCCATTAAAATGAATTTGCTGTTGTACAGAATCCTTAATGGACAGAATGATACGTAAGAAAGAAAGGCCTTGTTTTATTCCTATTTTCTCATAGAACATAATGTTTTGGATATTTGTTAGAATCACCTCACTGATGCAATTCTAGTTTTAATGCAATATTCTTGCATAAACTGTCGCCTCTTGAGCAAAGGTTTCGTGACATTCAAATTGTCAATATAAGTTTGTCGTTGTATCGAGTGTCGGTATAATTAGGGTTGACTGATTTATGGCATTGCTATTTTTGGGAAGAAAATAATTAAAGGGTTTTTAGCATACATAGCCCTGATGGCCATCTTGGCTGCAGCTTCCTACCATTTTTTCACTAATTAAAAGAATTTATCCTAAGGATCACCCAACTGCAATTTGAGCTCACTTTGAATGTGCAGTTGAGGAGAAATTTGATAGTTTTAACCATATATGGTCATGTCGGCCATTTTGGATGCCAGTCTCATATATTTTCTTTGCAAACTTGAGGGTTCTTGTCTAAATTTGAGCTCATCGGAGGCTTAATAGGCTAAGCAATTTTGAAGAAAAAAATTGTTTAAAAGTTTTACCATATTTAACCATGGTGACCTTTAGATGCCGCTTCCCAAGAATTTTCTCGGACTTGAATAATCTTGTCTCAAAGACGCTACATATACAATTTGAAAGGGCTATCCATTTAACTCTTTCCCCGCTAGTGGCGACTTTTGTCGTCTGCTGATAACCTTTGCAAACAGTTTGGACCCAGATCAGGCCCGACAAAACGTCGGGCCTGATCTGGATCCAAACTGTTTGACACTCTGATGGCATTCCTGAAAGATTTTTTTTAAAAAAGTTAATTAAAAAAATAATGAAATAAAAATAAATACAAAAACAAAACAGACGACAAAAAAGCATGCAAAAATTACCCAGCATGCAAAGAGTTAAAGCGTATATATGTTCATGATGACCTTCTTGGACGGCGGTTTTCAATATTTTCACTAGTTTGGATGAGCTGGCCCAAAGAATGCTCCATGTACAACCTGAGTTCAATTGTCATTGCACATATGGAGAATATGTCGTTTAAAGGGTGTTCCATATATGGTTATGGCGGTTACCTTGGATGACGGTTTCAAATAGTTGTCTCAAACTTGAAACAGCTTGTGTCCAAAGATGTTACATATGCAGCTGAGTTCAACTGGCCTTGCTATTAAGAGAAGTTGATTAAGGTTTTACACCATTTATGGTCATAGCGCCGTCTGGGATACCAGTTCCTACTAAACAAACTAAAAAGATCTTGTCTCAAGACTGTCCCATATGTAGTTTGAGCTCAAATGACATTTTGAAGAAGAACTTGTTCAAAGGTTTCATCATACATGGTCATGGTAACTATCTTGGATGTCGGTTCAGGATAATTGTCGCAATATTGAAAGCTCTTGTCCCAAGGATGATCAACATAGAATCAATGGAGCGCTTTCTGAGAAAAACAAAATTGTTTGAATGAACTTCAGTATTTCCCATTTTTAAGTCCAAAGTACCTTTCGGGTGCCATGAGAACCAATTTAAAATTCTGATCGCTATAAAATTCGCAAAATTCAATCCCCTCTACGAAAGCAACATTTCTACCAAAATTTATCTTAAACTGATGATCACTTCATATGTTTTGGAGACGAAATCTTTTAAAAAGAATGGACACACTTGATAGATTCCTCCACTCCATTATTTTGACCCTTTCTGAAAGGGATCTGCTCTATAAGGAATGGATTTGCTCCCATTGGTAGAAAATTCTTTCCTTTCAGAGTTTTTAAAAGGGATCTTCTCAATAAGGTTTTTGATTGAGTTGGGGTTTAATGACACGTCAACCCTTGTGTGTCATTTTGTGTCGTCTCCCAGAGAAAGGGAGAAAATAGACAGAAGAGATAGCAGAAGAGATGAAAGGGAGGGACAGGGAAGAAAGAGAAACAGGAATGAAAGTGAAGAAACAGAAGAAATAAAAACATCACCTCCCTACCCTTACCTGCTACAAGGATAGCAGGCCTTGCCCAACTATCAGCCAATATCAGCTGGACGCCCCGGGTGACAAAAGATACATGACACCTTCGCACCACCCAACCACAATAAGGAATGAATTTTCTTCCATTGGGAGAAAATTTTTTCATTTCAGAGCAGACCCCTTTCCAAAAGGGAGCAAAACAATTTTGGCAGAATTTTCGAACTTAAAAATGTACCAATCCTTCTTCAAATGTGTGAAGGAATGGGTGCATCGGAATATTGGAAGCTATAGTTCATTCCGATCTTCAACCGGGTGAGCTAAAAAGTTTTGATAGACACATAAGTAGGCCTAACTTCGCTCAGTTCGGTGTAAGAGAAAAGAAAATCTAATTTCCGTGTTCTAAGCATTGAAATTCTGACAATAAAATAGCAGAATCGTAATAAATCAAGGCATAAGATATAAATCAAACTGATTTTATTTTCCAATAGTTGACTATCAAATTATTCAAAAATCATGTTCCCCATTTTTGATTCGATAAGGCGAGAGAATACCGTAAAAAATGCACACCTCCAGTCCGAAACGGACAGAAATTATCCCCACTGCGACGTGTTATTGATAGCGTCTCCGCACGGAATGTTATGATGATAAGTCGGTAAGCGGCGAAATTCTATAAAAGTTTTAAGAACTGTCACGAAAACGGGTGAAATTAGAGATGATTTTAAATATTTATTGGAATTTCCTCTGTAAGAAATGGTGTCAATATCAGAAACTTGTCAAACGAAGCTTGATGTACGTTCACGCATAGTCACTACTCATTAAGACGCTTATAATACAGAATGCACGGAAGAATTCTGATAAGCCAATTTTTCACAAAGAAATCAAGAAATCGCTGAATCATTTATAATTGATGCTACTTTTATTCCCTAATCTATTTTTCGGAATGTGATTTTTTTTCGGAATGTAAAAATTATATATATATATATATATATATATATATATATATATATATATATATATATATATATATATATATATATATATATATATATATATATATATATATATATATTGTTCGTCTGTCATACCAATCCTAATCAACTGTGTGATGTGTTATTACTAATATATATATATATATATATATTACGGAAACGTTTCCCCGCCACCCTTGTTTTACAAATATAAAGTGAATTTGGTCGTTTAATTTTGATATTAAAGATAACTAACCAATTTTTATGTAAGTACATATATATAGTTGAAACATATATCACATGTAAATCTGATATATATATATATATATATATATATATATATATATATATATATATATATATATATATATATATATATATATATATATATATATATATATATATATTTATATATATATATATATATATATATATATATATATATATATATATATATATATATATATATATATATATATATATATATATATATATATACATATATATTCTTGTCTAAGCATTTTTATAAATTCTACTGAAACAAATGTCGCATCTAAAAGTTATATATTTGCTTTAAGTAAAATATTCTGTTCTGCGACTTATATATGAATACATATATACTGAAAATATAATTCTGGCATTTCCCACAATGGATGCGAGAAAAAACCTTAGAGCAACTATGAAACAAGAGGACTGTGGTGGTCCTATATCGCTCTAACAGATTTGCATACTTAATATTGCAGTTTCACACGAGTAGATTGCCGTAGGATTTTATTTTTATAAATTCTATGTTCAAGAGTGACATAATGGTCGTATAAAATGGAGCAGCTATGTCGTATAAGGCAATCAGTGTCTTATTTTTATCCGATCTTTGAACAAATTGCAAAGAAGACCATACCAGGATTATTCCATCCGAGTTTGGTCAAAATCCATGCAATAAAGAAAGTGTGATTAGACGAAAGAATGGACAACGAAAACGTATGGTGACCGATCACAATAGCTGAGATGAGATTACAAGTGACCCCTGGAAGGGAGCAGTGTTTGACCCCAGGGCTGTAATTTGAATAATCTTGATAAAATTTTACTAGATGAAGATACATACCAAATATCTAAAGCCTGGGCCTTCTAGTTTCATACAAGAATAATTTTATAGCTTTTCCTTGTATGAATACGTAAAACAAGTGACCCCTGTTTACAAATTTGGTAGAGGTCCACTAGATAAAGCTACATACCAAATATCGACGGGGTTCCCTACCTCATCTGTGAAATATCACAGTGAAACATATATAATCAAAAACACCATGATGAAACAAAGTAAAGAGCTCAATTTCGATCTGAAGCCAGAACAGAAGAAAACCACAAACAGGGCCATGATGAGCCCGACCACAGACATTGATAGCCAGGCACCGACTATCTGAAACAGATTGAGGAGGGGGCTGTCATTTAGTTTTAGGACCGACCCACCGTCGTGCAATTAAAGAGGGAAGCAAAGCTATCAACCATAATTGGGTTAACAACCATACAAAAATGCAAAGACTATAAAGTCCATTTAGCAGTTTGATGTGTCTAAAAATACAGTGAACCCTCGTTACAACGATAGCATTTGTTCCCAAAGATATTGCCATTAAAATGAATTTGCTGTTGTAAAGAATTCTCAATGAGTATAATGATATGCAACAAATGCCATATTTAATTTAATTTCTTTATAAACCACATGTTTTGGATATTTGTTAGAATCGCCTCGATGAGGCGATTCTAACAAATATCCAAAACATATGTTGCTTGAAATATTGAATATTAATGTTCCTGCATGCATCATTTCTGATTAACTGTCACCTTTTGAGAGAGGGTTTCCGTGCTAGTCAAATTGTCAGTATAACGAATTTTGTCGTTGTTTTGAGTGTCGGTATTATGAGGGTTGACTGTAGTAGTAATAGAATGGGAAACAGTGTAGATCTTGAACAAAGGTCGCGATCTGTGTCGTATGATCTGGACCTGTACAGTTTGCTCAGGTCTGTCTGTCCGAATATACAAAAGCTCATCACTGTGTGATTTGCTACTTGACAGTATTAATACGAAATGGAAAGATGACGTGTGTTACACGTATTGCGGGAAGAGAGTGCTTGCTTTCCGCGGACGTGTGTTACACGTATTGCGGGAAGAGAGTGCTTGCTTTCCGCGGACGTCTATCATCACATTTAATTACATCAGGCTCGTGTTTAATTTGTTATCCTATTTAACTCTAAACATTCAGACACATCAATTCCTTGCCATACTTATCCTAAAACTTGGATAAATCCACGGTTCTACCAGTTGATCTGCGGCGTCTAATCTGGACCTACATATTTTACGGACCTCTGTCCCGAATAATTATGATAAACACGTAGCTTAGCAGTCCTATTTGCGGTACGGACTAATAGATTCTCTGTGGCTGAAAATCAGAACTGCTTTTCTGGTTTTCTCTGTTTTACCGAATGATAATACGTCTAAACACCCGAACAATGGGAAATAACAGTCAATTAGCTCCCCTGGGCACTCTCTGTAAACAAGACGGTCCACTTAATTGCATACCTCTGCTTTTCTCATTAGAATCTCCACTAAGGATAGAAGGATAGTTGCCTTTTCTTTGAGAAATCTAACTTAAAACAACAACAACAACAACAACAACAACAAAAAAAAAGCATAACAAAAAAAAAAAAACAAACAAACAAAAAAACAAACAAACAAACAACAAAACAAACAAACAAAAAAACAACAACAAAACAAAAAAACAAAAAAAAAAAAAACCAAAAAAACAACAAAAAAACATCAGAAAACAAGCAAACCAAAAACAAACAAACAAAAAAATAATAATAAATCACAACATTTTCTGTGCTATAAAATACACAATGTTAATAAATCTTTCACATGAAAGTGGGAAATTTTTAAATTAAAAATCAACTAAATTCCACTGAGGACCTAAGATGATGTAACTAGAGCATTCCAATCAGATGGACCCAATTAGTATTTGGTATACCTTGCACTACCTATCAAAGAAGATAATAATAATAATAATAAAAAACAAAACAAAACTTGCTATCTCTCATTCATCATCCTCTTACATTAATAATCAATAATCTCTCTCTCTCTCTCTCTCTCTCTCTCTCTCTCTCTCTCTCTCTCTCTCTCTCTCTCACTCTCCAGGAATCTACAGACTATTGTTTTTGCCCAAAATATTCGAACACCTTATTTTCCTTTATACTTGTCAATGACGTTTTAACAAGTCCATTTGACTACCAATAGCAGTGCTAAAAACTGCTAGATGAGGTGCAAACAGTGTAGACCCAGATCAGACGCCGTATTAGTTGGTATCTGATCTGAGTCTACAATGTTTGCGCAGGTTTGTCTGTCCAAATACTTAAGAAAAAAAGGTGTCTTCGGGGTACATATGAACAGTAAAGATCGAGATCAGCTAGGAAGCCACACAATCTGATAATGGTTTATGTTATACATGTATCCTACAGTACCCAAGATACTATAAGCGGACAGACTGTAACCAGGCTGCGCGATGCACAGAGTGATCTGGGCCGTTGCTGTCCGTATATGGGACAAAGACACATTTTCCAATGGAGTGTTTCTTACGACTGAGCGATGGTCACTTGTGCTTAACTTTGTCATGCTATTACGTTTTTATTGTCATGAATGGCTGAACACCTAAGGACAGGACATTGAAACACTAACATTCCAAAAACATGTACGGAACGATTAAGGTCCATTTGAGTCTTTTGTTAATACTGGCACGTTTCCTGAGCAGATAGCAAACATTGAGCTGTTTTCCAAATTTAGAAAATTCTCGGATTGCGCATGCTTACAAAGGGCAAATTGTCCAAGGGACATAATAAAATAGATTGGAATTTCCTTCAGTTATCTACCCTGAAATTGAATTTGGGTATTTTCCCATCTAAATATAGACCAATAGCCCGACTATTCATATGACTGTCGTATACGTCCAATGTAAGGACAAGGGTGATCAAAGAAGGAACTACCATGACAATACTAGGAAAATATGCGTCTAACGACGACCGATTTCAATTCATTTTGACGTTTGTCTATTGTAATACATGAGCCTTGCCATGAGAAAAGCTATTTTCGGGTGCTAACGGTTTTACTCTATGTATTCGGGCACCTTATCACATTTTCATACTTGTCATAAAAGTTTCAAAACTAGTCCATTTACTACCCGTTGAAATTATAAAATGCCACTTGATGAGTGGCTAACACTATAGACCCTGATCAGACGCCGCATTCTGCGTCTATGCTGTTTGCTCAGGCCTATCTGTCCAAAAACTTAGGGTAAATACGGTATGCGAACAGGAACGATCCAGGTCAGCTAGCCAAGGTACATAATCTGATAAAGGTGTTAGTTATACATCGATATATTCTACAGTAAAAAAAACTTCTGTTAGCGGACAGCGGAGGCCTTATTAGACCGCGCGAATGCTAAGGCTGAATTTGGCTTGCGTTGTCCGCACATGCTACAAAGGCTCATTTTCCACTTCCTGTCTATTCCTTTCACTCCCGCGTATAGGCCAGCTGTTTCATCATTACGAAAACACGCCTATTTAAATAAATTGAAAATTTCACCTCCAATAACTGAGAATTTTCAGTTAAAAAAATCTGATAATTTTCATATTTCTGCTCAAAACATAGATTGTGGGTACTCATTAGAACCGGCTCGGCGAGGCGGTTCTAACGAGTACCCACAATCTATGTTTTTGAGCAGAAATAAGAAAAATAATGTATACCCCTGTAAACCCCAGTTATACTATATAAAAGTGGGGTTTAAGGGGGTCAATATTATATAGGCATGTTTTCGTGATGTCATTGATTTTTTTGTTTGACTTCTTCTCCAGAGGGAGGTGGCTTACTTAAGCATATATGTCACAGCTCTTCACACTTTCAGGGGGCGTGGAGGTATCTCTTTCAAAATTGTTGTTCCTCCATTCTGAATATGGGTCTACTCTTAAAGGAAAGAATTTTCTCCCCTTTATAGTTGATAACTTTTCAGACGGTTCTTGTAATGCCATGAAAACCTGCTATAGTAGTGAAGCGTTAAGACTCCAAATCTCAGCATGTTTTAGGGCGCAATAGTCAGCGTATCACTAACTGCAGTCGACTCTCGTTATCTCGACCTCGCTTATCTCGAATAACCGCTTATCTCGAAGTGAAATCTGGTCCCTGTTTAAACATGAAAATCTAACAACAGGTAACAAAATATTTTGTAAAAGAGGAGAAATTGCTCCTAAGGAGCAATTTCTCCTCTTTTCCACAATATTTTCAATATATCTCTAACTTCAGGAGTCAAATTACATGAAATGTGGTTGTTCGATTTATTTTTCCTCAATTTTGCAAACCTGATATGTCGAGGTATAGATATCTCGAAGTATTTCAGGGAGTCCCTTCGAATTCGAGATAACGAGAGTCGACTGTACCTATTTACCCTAACTATTAGTTCGTCCACTCCTTATCAGCCGGCCTCCATAGCACAGTAGCTAGCGTGTCTGACTGCAGAGCCAGGGGGTCTAAAATTAGAATCCCAACTTGACCACATAACTTTCGTGGAGATTGACCGTGAAATCATTGCTACGGTCATTCTCCCCTTCCGCTGATTCAAGAAGGGCATGTTATCAGTTACCGGTGAAAGTATTTGCTCAAGTACTGTTTAACGGCTTAGAGGGCTAAGTCTGTCCAGGAAAAGTGTGAGTAGGTTAACTGACAGGCCCGACATGGCCTTTATAGTTTAGACTGGGCTCAGTGTAAACCTCAGATTTAAACTTACTTCTTAAACAACAACAACAACAACAACAACAACAACAAAAAAAAAAAAAAAAAAAAAAAAAAAAAACATTTTTTTTTTTATATTTTTTTCGCTTGATTTTCGGTGACAACTTTTTTATTTCTGATTTTTGAAAAACATCTCCAGCGAGAAAGTGGTCCAGGAGGACAGACGAAAACTTCTACAAGAGGTTCCAGCTTAGGACCCAACAAACACACAACGTAGTAACAACGTCGTTACAACTTATAACCACGTTGTGTGCTTGCTGGGTACCGTTTATACATTTTCCTCCAATTTGATAATCATTTTCCATTGATAAGCCCCGCCTTTGCCAGTTTCACCTCAAGGTTGAAGGGCAACCATTGTTGCTCAGTCAAGCAGTATTGAGGATCGATAAATATGAATTCGGATCTTTTTCTGTGCATACGTTACAGAACTGCCTAACTAGGTACAAAGTACCTTTAGTGGTTATATGTGTCGTACTTAGTGCGAATATGAACATGCTTAAACAAGTACAACTGATGAAATAAGTTGTAAATAAATACATGTATTTAAAAACATCGCATATATATTTGAAGATACTTTGGTCGCATCTTTGGTCGAGAACCGTACCCTCTAAAGTGTAAGAAGCCTCAATCTTATTTGTTCTTTGTTCTTTTCCTAGTTATCTGCATTATATTGCTTTTGACTGGCTGAAATCTCATTCCCCATTTTCTGGCCCAACATCTTAATCTTACTATATCATTCTGAAGTTTCAATGAGTCGTCTGTGTCTCTGACTTCACGATAGCAAACCCAGTCATCTGCGAAAAGTGTTATTTCTGAGTCTGCACACACACACAAAAAAAAAACAAAACAAAAAAAAAAAAAAAAAAAAACGAAAAAATTTCTGTGGAAATATCATTTATGTACAGAGAGAATAATAATGGACCAAGAACGGTCCCTTGTGGGACACCTGACAAAATTGGAGCCAATTCCGAAGTTTCACCGTTTACAACAGCTCGTTGTGTTCCATAGCAAAGAAAGAAATCTATCCAACTGAGTGTCTTTCTGCCAATGCCATAACCAAATGACTTGTTTTTAAGAAGTTTATGGGGCGGGGTGTGTAAAGCCAGAATAAATGTGTCAACCTGTCCTCCTTTGGCCAAGATTTTTTACCAATCATTTATAACAGTGGTCAACTGAGTTTCACAACTGTGCCTTTTCCTAAATGCATGTTGCCTGTCGGACAAGAGCTGATATTCATCCCAGATGCATGTTGCCTGTTGGACAAGAGCTGATATTCATCCAAGTGAGCCATGATATTTGAGCATACTATATGTACAAGCAACTAACATGGCGCGCATGTCAGGGACACGGGACGATAATTATAAGCAAGAGCTCTATCCACTTTCTTAAAGAGGAGGCAAATATTTGCAAGAAGCCATTCCTTACGGATATCACTCGTATCAAGAGACTGTTGGAACAAAAATGCAAATACTGGACCTAGTTCATTTGCTAGCTCCTTTAGAACTCTAGGATGAAGCTCATCAGGTCCTAAGGCTTTTGAGGGATTTAAACCTTTGAGTAACTTAATCACTCCTTCAGAAGACACCACAATACTATCCATGAATGGGGCCGATCATCTGGTTAACGGAACATCATTGTACTCAGTTTTATTGAACGCATCATTGAATCGACCAATTAGTTCCTCTGCCCTTTCAGAGTCTAATTCTGCAACTCCATTCTCCACCCTCCCCACCCCCCCCCTCCCACACACACCTCTTTTTAAAGGGTGGAATACATTGCCTGTCCTTTTTTTTTGACTATTTATTTATCTGTAGAGATCTCTGGGATTTGCCTTTACATAACCTACCAAGTTATTCACATACAAATCATGCTGCTTTTTAATGTCAGCCTTTATTTCCCTTCTCAAAGATTCAAATTTAGTCCGAAGTTTACCACTACCTGTCTTCTTAGCCTTAGCATGGATTTTATTCCTTCTGCGAATCTTTCTTTAAATCTCTGGAGTTATCCAAGGAATCGTAGAGACATACTGTAACGGGCCACCACCTGGTCGAGCAGTGTTGTCTGAAATACTTCAGTAGGTCAGGATGTGATGGTGGCGTCACAATGAATATTTGTGGATTCGACCTGGGTTGAGCTCAATGCTAAAGGGAAGAGAACATATTACCAACCATAGTTTCAGTTTTTGATATTTATTTGGGTTTTCCCTTAACAATTTGATATTGCAAACTTAACTATGTATTATGGCAATAAATACTGATATGAGAATGACAAGATACTGATGCGAAAATATTCAAGTTGAGGTGACTAAAATATTAGTAGGTCAAATACGCATTCACACAATATAAGATCTAAACATCAAGCCTGTATTAACAATTAAATCGCATTAGTTTGGTGGTTCTTTCTGTTATTAATATCGGCACAAAAACGTTCTAGATACGTACACACAAGCTAAGATAGTATCAATATGATGCACTTATTATGATGTTTGCGTAGTGTGTACTGTATCACACCAACATATACGCATATCAGATTTCACCTATATATGCGCACACAAAACGTCACCTATTTCTGCGCATATAAGATTTCACCTATATATGCGCACACAAAGCTTCACCCACATAGGCGCACGGTATGAAATACATTGAAGTTAATTAGTATGATTGCGTAAATAATTCACTCAGCTATTATTCTACTTGCAATATGGCACTCCAAAATAACACAAGGAGTATAGAGAATGCGTCGACCTGTGTGTATTCACACACCAAGCTAGCAATAAACAGTCAATGCCACTATACGTTACGCAAACGGAATATAATGCACATCAGACACTCTATACCACTGTAAGCATTATTTTGAAGTATCAGAAGTGCTACACTTGTGTGTGGGAACTTACGCTCATATATGCGAAATGCGTCTATTTATGTGATCTTGCGCCTATTTATGTGGAACTTCACTCATATACGTGAGATGCGCCTGTGTGGGAGAACTTGCACACATTTATGTGTGATGCGTCCATTTATGTGATCTTGCGCCTGTTTATGTGGAACTTCGCTCATATAAGTGGAAGGCGTAAATTCGACTTTGTACATGCAACAAAACATTCACTAGAATTCTAAACACATTCGTTTATAGTTTACAAAGTCTGGGACGCATTTACCTATTTATCAAGGACGTGCTCTCGGCAATCTATCTTCACTCATATGAGCGAAGTGAGATGAAGCATGCGCAAGTAGAACTATTTTACTTTACAAGTTTGTTACAATTAATTTAACACGCACCAATTCATTAAATAAAATTTCACACACTTATTCCTTAAATAAACCTGTGCCAACTTTGCCTATATGATGGGAGAGATAGGAGAGTGATAGTAAGTGAAAGTTTCCACTCAAATGGAGTACAGAATCCAAGATGGGTGGAGAGAGAGAGGGAGATGTCTGCAAATGATAAAATTATGAGACCTGGCTGGGGCCTTTCTTTGGTCTAGGCATTGCTGAAGCTGCTGGTGACCAACATAAACCAGCGCCGATCAAATCAGAGTAGCTCTGATATGTGCGGATCTAATAAATCGTTACTTTCAGTCTTGGCAGAGGCCAAACGTTCCGGTTGCTATCCAAACAACAACCGGATTCTTGACAGCAGACGTTGCTATTTATACTATCCATGCGCGTGCGCTACGTCGCCTAGTTTCCAGTCATGCGGAACATTTCGGTCATTATGGTGCGGCTCATCGCACTGAAGTTCGCAATGGCCGATCGGGAAAACAAGTTTCTGATGAGGAAGAAACGGAAAATTAAGAGATAAAAAGGAGCTTAAAGGGCAGGACACGGTAGGAAAAGCTCAGTACAAGCTAATATTTCGTGATACAGCGTAGAATTCTGTATGATAATGGGTATTTATGCGGTAAATGCTAGGCAAAGTAGGCACATGTTCGTTCGGCCTTGGAATGATCCGTACCGAAGATAGATGTAACAGTATCAAAAATATGCATGTTTGTCATCTTAACAAACTTTGAACACTGACAGCCATAGAAATAACAGACAATAGCCAGGTGCCGTTACAACAGCCCCCTACCAAGAAAAGGCATGGACCCCATGAGGAAGGTAAGTAAGCTCTTACGTGCAGCTTGGAAAGTTGGATATTACATGTTTGACTTACAAACATTTTTGAAGGAGGGACCGGCTATTGCTGTTAATCCTTGCCAAAATTATGAAGATTTACATGTACATGGAAAAGTAAATTGCAAGTTAAACATTTGACTAGTAGATACAAAATAAGTTGATTCAACTGCACAAACGTACGCGGTATGTTAATATGACTGCAGATTTTCGCGATTCCTAGTACACATGTATGTATGACACATAGAGAAAGCTTATAAGTCCGCGAACTTCAATACTCCTTATAATCTCGCGAAAAATAGAAAATCTGCATACGTTCGTACATGTGAACATAAATACAATGATACTACTAGGGGTGCTTTCAAGATCATTTGATATAGTGTTGTAATATTGTCATAACTTCAACACATTCATGCAAATGACAATTAATTTATGTTTCAGATACCAGTATAATTATGAGGGATGATTCCATGTTAAGGTGAAGAAGCAGTTTCATAAAGTTCACCAACCTAGATCCAGAGTGAACGCGGAGGGTTACCTGCCATGAGTTCATTCCAAACCAAAGTAGGTAAAAGAAATCTGGCATCTATTGTAAAGAAACATCATCAGCACTCAATTTCCAAGAATTAGAACACTTTGAAATATCAACACTACTTCTAAAAAAAAAATGCTAAATTTCCCTTCATGGCATAAATATAAAATTCCATACTATAGGTTCAATCAAATTACTTGTCATTAAGAGTCAGGAGAAAACATTTGAAATCCTCACTCCGCTTGAACATTTATAACATGACAAACCTTTTCATTAGACATTATCAATAGAACAATTTAGGATGTAATACAGTGTACTTCCAACAATAGAAGCTATTCATGGTGAAGTTATTCACCTCAAATTACATGGGTCACGGGTTCAGTTCCGGGATCTCAAGAATCTTCGGATGAGTCTCTAAACCTAAGTCCTCTCTCTATATGACTTTTAATGTTGTAAGGATGTAAAACACACACATACACTTCCCACAACACTTGACAAAAACATAACTGTAATGCTGTTGTGGCTCTGGCTTTGGCATCTGATAGAAATCCAGAGCCACAAATAGTATTACAGAACACAGAACTTCAAATCTTATGCTTTCCTCTAAGTAAACATTACTGTGGTTTATGTGAGGAGATACACAGTTAAGGTGAACAGATACACTCATAGGAGAATTCCTTATGCCGAAAGGAATAGGCTATCTGCCAAGAGAGTATTCAAGAAGATTACCAGCAAAGAGTGAAACGTTTACCAAATATGGAAATACGTACATTCATCCAAAAATCAATGTATCCCTCACATAAAACACACATGGATAGGAACTTAGGATCAATACCCTTTCAGTTAACAAGTTTTCTCACCTAGGTAAAAGAAAATGGGTATTACAGTAAAACTTTCTTTGAATTGCGAAATGGCATGATCACTTGTGTCTGTCAACTGTAAAATAGATGCTTAATTTCATACATCTTATTTACATATTAGAGGAGCCAATATTTAGTCCCAGATACTGACTGTTGCCAATATTTAGAACCAAATATGGACTGTTTAATAATGAAATTTTACTTATTATTGACTTTCTCAAAATTTTGAAAAATTTGTCAGAAGTAATTTGAAAAATATCTTATACTTTGACAGATCAAGAACTTCAAAAATTTCAGTATTAAACTTATTCTAACCTATCTACCTATACTAATTTCCTGGTTTTCTTTCCTCTTGATCTTCACATTTTAATTAGTCTTTAAAGTTAAGTATATATTGTTTCTAAATAGTTGCCACTGTAAATTAATACAATTTTAATGTCCATGTAATTTTTATAAACTAAACGCGAAAACACAGTTGCTGCATCTCTTCAGGCGTTGCATCTAATATTATCAACATACATTTTAAGTCCACATATATGCAGACTGCATTCATTTTCCATGATATGTGACATACCTGTTCATGATATGTCACATATCAGGACGAGCTTTACTGATCCGACAAATGTCGCAGTCTCTTTTTAACAATCTTCAAACCCTTAACCCTATAATATTCACATTCATTTTCAAGTTCAAGAAGATACCTTCTTTCCTTTGGCAAAACTGCTAAACTAGGTAGTTGACAGTCATTTCTTTAGTAATACAGAATTAAACGAAAATGTGATGGATCTCGGTCTATGAAAATACTGTTTCCTTGTGGAATGATGTTTGATTCTATTTTAGCCAGAAGTGAAGTTGGATCTTTCTGGAGAGTCATACGGCTGGTCTCAAATCGGACACCATCTATGTTCAGGACTACACGTTTAGATTGGATTTTACGTAAGTTACAAATTTCTTCATCATCATCATCACTACATTCTTCTGTTTCAATCTCATCATGTTTTCTCTTTCTATTTTCCGTTCTACCTTCCATTTCACATACTTCCTTTTGTCGTTTTTCTTCCTCTCTCTGTCTTTCCAAATTCAGTCTCCGTTCCTCCGCTGCTTCTAAACTTACATCCAAAACACTTTCCCTTGCTATATTCACTATTTCTTGTTCTAACTCTTTCTGGTACATTTCATCTACTTCTTCTTCTATAACTCTCGTCTCATTTATTGCCTCGGATATAGCACCATTAACTGTTTCATTTATAACCGTCTCCTGCATTAACCTAACAGTCCGATCACAAAATTCATCCATCGCTTTCTCAATGGCCATGTCTAACGGTCCTTGTGTGATACTCTCTACTGCAGCCAGTGTTTCTTCATCCATATGTTGAGTATTCGAAAATGTGTTTGTTATGTCTGACATTATTCTGTCCAATAGTAAACCACTTACAATTTCACCACTGTTTTGTTTATCTTTCGCATTTTCATGTGGATTTAGTTTCTCACATTCACTTTCCTTATTATTTCCTCCCATTATATCATTCTCCATCAATCTCTTGTTATTTTCATTCTCTTTCTGACTTTGCTTACCTTTATCTTTCACAACACTCATTTCCTTTCTATTTTTGCTATTTTCGTTCTCCTTATCTTTATCTTTGCTTAGCTTGTTTTCTTTGTTCTTTTCATTTTGTTTGTCATTATTTATACTTTGATTTTTCTCACAATTATTTTTGATTTTTCCTTCTTTCGTTTCAGTCACTTTCTGAAGTTTTCTGTTGTCAAGTTGTCTTTCCTTTCTAGAATCTTTCTTACTGTTTATTTCATTCTGTGCACTTTCCTCCTTATCAGAATTTCTTATTTTGTTTATTTCTTTTCCCTTATCATTTCTCTTTTCTTTACAACTTTCTTTTTCTACTCCTTTCTTATTTATCTTACTGCCACTTTCCTTATCTTTCTGTTTTTCTTTTTCGATTTCTTTCCCTTTTTCATTCTCTTTTTGTACACTTTTCTCATTATTATTTCTATCTTTACTTGTTTCCCTTTGTGTCTCATTTTGAATATTCTTACTACTTTCAACTACTTTATCTTTCCTCATCTCATTATCTCTATTCACTTCCTTATCTACAACATTATTGTCATCATCACATTGCTTTTCATTATTACTATCTTTTTCTTTTCTGTTCTCATTTTCAACTTTTTTTATTTTCACTCTCCTTGTTACTTTCTTTATTATTTCTCTTACTATATTGAATACTTTTCTTATTTACTCTGTCACTGCCAGGTTTTGATGTTATTTTAACTAATCTTTTTGGACTCATTTCTATTTCAGATTCAGACTCAGACTCCGATTCAGAGCTGGACTCACTGCTACTACTGCTGCTGCTTTCATCATCTGACACTGATGGAGTTATATCTAGGTCTGAAATCTGTGAAGATGCACTTGACACTGGCTCGAGCTCCAGCCTAGATATCTCTAGCCTGGGGACCTTAGGAGGAGGCTCATCAAGATTGATCTCTTCAGGTTCTTCAAGCTGAACAGATGGAGCAGGTGAGGCTATTCGTTTAGAATTAAGTTTTCTGGGCCTAGGCTGCCTTGATGGTTCAGTGACCTTGTTGTCAGTAATGGGAAGTTCTAACTTATCCATTGTCTTTACATATCGCCATTTACTGTCCTGCTCCTCACGAATGAACTTAGCCATTATTTCCTTCGCTGCCTCTCTCTTTTCTCCAGTGATTCTGTGGATAAATATCATGTCGGATTCCCTGACATCACATGAATGTTTATAATTTCTGCTGGTAAATATCATACCACACTGTGAACACTGATAACCAATTCCTGTGTGTTGGCTCTGTAGGTGTCTCTGTATCTCATACTTTGTCCGGAAAAATGTGTTGTTGCATATCATACATAGGTAGTGGTGGCCCTGAAAATATATGTACAACAAGTTCTGAGAACCATGTCTGTTTCCTACCTAATGGAAACTTTCCGTTCCTTGAATAGATTTCACTTTATAATTGGACATAGGCACATACAGACTGGCGATGATCCTGCTGAGCTACTGAAAAGGACCAGTATCTCACAGTCTACCTCTTGCATTTAAAGAAAGAGAAGACACAAAACGTCAATTATATTAGCTATTCTGTCCGTATACAAAGTGAAATGCTCATGCACTGTACTCGCATGACTTATTTCATACAAACATACTACGATCTATGTATTTTTATCTTACGTCCCCTTCAAGATTGTTTCACTTATCTGGTGCCAGTCGCAAACCAGAGGCAGGCGTAAACATCGTAGTATTTGAAGAAAATCCACCTGACTCTTCGTAACAGAACTTGGTGTCTCACATTGGTGCAAATAAAACATGCTTGCATTCGGACTATCGGTCTGTCAATAAATGCTTTCTATTTCACATAACTAGAAGCACACTCTGTAAAATGCTTCATGCTTTACATAGTCAGTATTTAAGTAGATTTTTTTTTTTTTTTTTTTTTTTTTACAGGTACCCAGAATCAATACCGAACCAACGGACAAGATATAAACATTCAGTTACACAGACAAGTATACAGTTCAATTCCTGACAGGTTCCACAATGCGGACTATTATCACGAAAGTTTCAAACTTCAGGCTTATACAACCAATGAAGTGATTATTCCTATCTGGGAAGCCTGAGTCTCGTACTTTTTTTTTTTTTTTTAAAGCAAATGATTATATATGTGTATATACATAGTGTAAGAATAAGAATATATTAGAGACACTGAAAGAGACACAGTCATAGAAGTCACAGAATTACAGAAATACAAGGCAAACACTTGTCAGCACAGGTTCATTTTAAAATTATTTTCAGTATTAGAAATAAACACATGCTATACTGGTATTGTTTGCTGATTAAAGAATATATTTGTTATTGTAGTTAAATTTCCTTACTGTTAAACCATTCTGGCTTGTCTTCCCCTAAGTATGGTTTAAGTTTGTCATGATGTACGACCGTGGGTTTTGTCCAAGGACCAAATTGAATCCTAAAAAGAACATCGTTCAAACATTCTACAACGATCATTGGACCTTTCCAAGGTCTTTGAAGTTTCGGATTGAAACCTAGTTTTCGTTTTGGGTTATAATACCACACCGCATCTCCAACTTTATATGAAACTTTGTGAGCTTTAATATCGTATCTCCTTTTCATGCTTTCGCTTGAAATGTTAAGATGCTTTCTAGCGAAATCATGAATGTCTAGGAGCTTTTCTTCCAACTGATAGGCATGTTCTGTAGCACATAGCCTATCTTCTCGTATTGGTCTTCCAAGGGTCATTTCAACTGGCAGAGTCAGTTCCCTACCGAACATCATCAATGCAGGGGAAACCCCTGTACTCTCATGCACAGATGACCTGTATGCAAGCATGAGTAGAGGTAAGAGTTCGTCCCAGTCATCTTGCTTATCTGAAATGTAGGAGGACATCATGTTTTGAATGGAACGATTAGCCCTCTCAACCATGCCATCTGACTGAGGTCTACGAACGGTAGTTCTTGTCTTATCGATTCCAAGAAGTTTGCATACCTCTTTAAACACTTTTGATTCGAAGTTAGACCCCAAATCTGTATGAAGTTGCATAGGTACTCCAAATATTGATATAAATCGGTTAACTAGTTTAGTTGCTACATAACTAGCTTCTTGTGTTTTCATGGGTATCGCATCCACCCATTTGGTAAAATAACAGGACACAACCAAAAGATATTTATTACCCTTTTTCGAAACCGGGTAGGGTCCACTTATATCAACTGCTATACGTTCCATTGGATAACTAACGTTGTACTGTTTCATGGGGGCTTTGACGTGTCTGTATGGCATTTTTCTGGACCCACAGGTGGAACAGATACGACACCAGTATGACACGTCTTTGTACATGTTACACCAGTAAAATCTTTTCTTTATTTTGTCATACGTTTTTCTTCTACCTAGATGTCCGGCAGTAATGGACTCGTGTAACTGCCGAAAGATTTCTCTTCTCAGAACCTCTGGCACTAGAATTAGGTATTCGGCATCATTACCAACATCTCTTAACCGTTTCTTGTAAAGTATGTTATCTTTTATTACAATAGTATCCCATTCATGCCAGTATGCCTTGAGTTCTTTTCGATAGGGTGCCACTGTAGACCAAGTAGGTTTCTCGCCACCTACTTTCCATTGTAATAAGAGTTTAAGAACAGTATCACTTTCTTGTCTTAGTCTTATATTTTCAGGAGTTAAGTCCAGACAGACATCTGTCTCTGATCTATTAGAAGTGGATTGGCCAGATCCACTGATATTTTGACATGCATTTCTTTTGCAGTCATCGTAACAGGTGCTGAATTCGTGAATACTAAATACATGATTATCGTGATCATTTTGTGGATTGTCAGAGTTTGAAGTGTTTCTCCCCGTTTCACACTCTTGCTCATGCGAACACCTAGGACCGTCCTCACGAGCCTCATCTTTTGTTGTCACGCCTGCGTGAGCAACTTGCATCTTTGCGGAATTTTCCTCAAACTCAAATAAGCACCCAAACAATGACTCGTCCTCAGAATGATGCCACCAATCTATACTACTTACTGCTACGTTGCAGCAACATACCTCACCATTTGCTGTCATCCTGCAGCAAAATCTATGTACACGACGACAATTAATTTTGCGAGCTGCGTCGAACCCATCACAAACATGATTACCAACTGCCTGTGTGCAGTGTGGATTCCCGATCTGGGTCATATCAGATGACATCTCCGAAGAGAGCACATCAGCTACTCCAGGTCCAAAAGAAGTGTTAGTGTGCACGATGCTACCACTGTCGTCCGTACTGTTGGGCCCATAATGCACAGGATTTTTCTCTTGGCTCGAGGAAGATACACGGGATTTATCTTCCAAACATAAGGATATGCTTTGTTCGCATTCCTTAAAGCTACCGACGTCGGACAGTGTGATTCTATGATCACCCCCACCAGTCTTGGGGTAGGTGTTCTCATCATAGTCACCCCCAATTACGCTTAGAGTGAACCTTTTGTCACTCTCAGAACTGCCTTTCTTAAAGGCTGTGTTCTTAACAGCACCTGATTCGTTTGTCATGATATCGGGAAAGTATCGTCTCTCATAACGGTCACAGTATTTACAATTATTGTTATGACATGGTCTACGTGACATTGCATCAGCATTATTATGCACCCTTCCTGCCCGGTGTTGGACGGTAAAGGTGTATGCTGACAGGGTCTCGATCCAGCGTGCAATCTGACCTTCACAATTCTTAAATCTCATGAGCCACTGTAAGGAGCCGTGATCGGTTCTAACTGTAAAGTTTTGCCCTAATAAATAGTGATGGAAATGTTTCAGTGCCACTACCACGGCTAGAAGTTCCTTTCTTGTAGTGCAATATTGTCTCTCAGATTTGGACAAGCACTTACTGAAATAGCTAATGACTTTTTCTTCACCGTTCTGAACTTGTGACAAGACGGCTCCGATTCCAACGTTCGAGGCATCACAATCAAGCACAAACGGTTGTCCTTGAAGAAGTGGATAGCTAAGGATAGGAGCACTAGTCAGTAACTGTTTTATAGTGTCAAATGCATTCTGAGTTTTATCACTCCAGATGAAGTGAGCGTCCTTTTCAGTAAGCTTATGCAAAGGTTTACACACGGTTGCGAAGTTAGGTATGAACTTCCGGTAATAAGAAGCCAAACCAACAAACTGCCTGACTTCTGTAGCGGTCTTTGGCTCTGGCCATTCTTTGACAGCTAGAACTTTCGCTGGATCTGTGGCGATCCCTTTCTCCGACACCTCGTGTCCAAGGAAGGCAACCTTCCTACACAGCAAATTGCACTTTTTGGGGTTAAGTTTAAAGTTTACCTCTCGAAGTCTTTCAAAGATCACTCTTAGATTTTCTAAATGCTCATCGAACGTCTTGGAAAATACAATTATGTCATCGAGGTATATGAGTAAAATGAGGAAGGTCAAGCCAGCAAATACCCTCTCCATCAGGCGTTCAAAAACACTAGGGGAGTTTATCAGACCAAATGGCAAGACTCGCCATTGCCACAAGCCACTGCCTGGGATGGAGAAAGCAGTTTTAGGCCTATCTTCCTCTGCTATGCTTACTTGATGAAAGCCGCTCTTTAAATCTAACGTGGAAAACCAGCTAGAGCTTCCAAGCGCATCTAACGTATCGTCTATTCTTGGTAAAGGGTGACTGTCGGGAATAGTACGCTGATTCAGACGCCTATAATCTATGCAAAACCTAGTTGTACCATCACGCTTAGGCACCAATACAGCGGGCGCACTCCAAGCGGAATGGGAAGGCTCAATTAGACCCTTTTCCGCCATTGCCTTTATTTCATTTTCTGCAAATTCTCTTTTAGCAAGTGGAATTCTATATGGTCTCAGTTTCACGGGCTTGCAATCAGGTAATGTTTTAATAGTATGTTCTACCAAATTTGTGCAGCCTAAATCATGAGAGGATTTGGAGAACTGGTCCTTATACTCGTATAACAGAGATCTTAAGCGTTTCTTTTGAGATTCGTTTAAGTTTGAAGAGCTTTGAAGAATGAGGTCATCAATATGAGGACAAGAATCTAGCTCAGGAGAAGTGTTACTGCTTATAGAGTTTACGATCTCAAACTTTTCTATTTCTACTGGCTCATACATTGCAGCTACCATATTTTTGTGAAGCATGCAAGGCTCATTGCTCAGATTCATAATACGCAGTGGGACTGTGCCGAATTCAGGACTAACTAAAGCTTTTGCTATCAACAGCCAACTGCGGTCTACAAAACTTTCAGTGGCCTCTAAAACGCCAATACCACAGGTATCAACTCTATCCATCGCGTGACCCATAATTATGATTTCACACTCAGGTGGGACTTCAACATTCTCATTGATAGCAATTCTGCAGCAAGAAGGTATGATATCAACACTACTACGATAGCTAGTAATCTTTTCACCATTTAGCAGGATATGGTTCTTGCTCAAAAACACATCACACCCATGCTTTGTAAGAAAATCCATGCCAAGAATTTCATCATTTTTAACATCAGCAAACAGAACATCATGCATAATCTTCTGACCACCAAGTTTAATCTCGATTTCAGCTTTGCCAATAAAAGGAGATGATTCACCAGTAGCTGTTACCAGGTGCATGTTTACAGGCGTTAAACTTGGGCGCATTTCATATGGCCAATTTTCAAATACATTTTTGCTGATAATAGTGCAACATGACCCAGTATCAACAAGAAAAGCACGAGGTTTACCTTTAATGTACCCAGCAACAAAATATCCGTCCTCCATGCTTCTTATTGGAATATCAGCGGACCCATTTATTGTCGTCGGGTTGTGGCCCCCCAAACCGACCGATTCCAGTTTCCCTGGTTGTTTTTAAACCGTGAAGGCCCATTTCTAGTATTTGTTTTAGCAAAATTTCTATCACTATTTTGCCTATTTCTAAAATGATCATTCATACCAGATTTTATCATCAAATTGGAGGAAAATGTATAAATGGTAGGAAGCTGAAACCTTTTGGAGAAGTTTGCGCTGGTCCTGCTGGACAACTTTCTCGCTGGACATGTTTTTTTTCTCCAAAATAACAAATAAAAATGTTATGTCCGAAAATCAAGAGATAATAATAATAATAATAAAACGGTTTCGCATACTTGTCATAGGATTTGAACAATATCATTGATCAAAGCAAAGTTGATCTTGGGAACAAGAACACATAAAGGAATAAAATCGGAGTTTCGATTTCATTGAGACTCTTCGTATGACAGTGTAGTTTGCAGTGCTACATACTCCCCACTAGTTTCGGCTTAAACGGAACTCGAAAATTTTACATCATTTTAAAATCCTATGACAAGTAACCAGAACTCGAATATTTTCAACATGTTGAAATCCTAAGACAAGTTTGACATTGTCTACTACATGTTGATGTGTCTAAAAATATGCTGGATGAGTGGCAAACAGTGTAGACCCTGATCGGAAGCCACGTTCTGCGGGGTCTAATCTAGCTCTGTTTGCTCATGCCTATCTGTCCCAATACCTAGTTTTGTTACGGCACATCATGTTTGATACATGCACATATTTATTAGTGACACAGTACACGCGTAGTAACAGATATCTTTTTTTTTTTCGGGTTCGATTCTTCACCGAAATCACTTATCATATTTATCTTAACAACTCGGGAATTTTAACGCTTTACTTTCTTGATCTAAAATTCAAATGAAGTTTGTTTGACTATCTTGATGTGCCTAAAGGGAGCAGTTAAATGGCAGAGTAGATCCTGAACAGATGCCATTTTCCGCGGCGTATGGTGTGGTTCTGCACATGACGCATGTTACTACTGCAAGATAAAGGGAGGGCCTATATTTTCCGCGGACACCTGGCATTACCTTTAGTTACTGAAGGTTCTTAAAGTTTTTAATTTTTTAATTTGTTACCCTAAACATTTGGACACACGAACTCATAACCATAATTGTTCTAAAATTTGAACAATATATTCTAAATTTAATGACTATTTCAGAACAATTTGCAAAGTTCCTGGAGTGGCACCACACTCGTTAGTTATTCTAATATTCTGACACTTTAAACCCTTACCATCTTTACCATACTAGTCCAGATATTTGAACAACTATATTTTGACAGCTATGAATGTGTCTAAAACTGTTGGATGATTGACAAACAGTGAAGGCCCTAATCGGACGCCGCGCTCTGAGTCGTCCGATCTTGGCCTAGACTGTTTGCTATTGCCTATCTGCCCGTATTTAGGGTAAATACAGTATATGCGAATAGTTAAGGTCCTGCTTATCCACGCACGTTGATCAGGAACTTCGCTGTCCGTCGTGAGGAAGTATGGGCACTATCCAATGTACTAGCGAGAATCAAAGACATTTAACAGACTGTGGGATGTAAAGCCTGATAAGAACCTTTGGTTTTAGCATTTCCTTTGAAGATGTGCTTTCAGGCAGACGTAAAATGGTCCAGGAAGTCAGACTCAGTGATTTTCACAGGGAGAAGTGCGCTGGAAGTGGAGTAATTCAAGCGCTCGCCTGCTGAACCAGCGGTCGTTGGACTAATCCGCCTAGGGCAGAATTCTTCTCATGACTGAGCGATGTTCATTTAATACTATCACATTTTCATTGTCCTGAAATGGTTGAAGTAATGTCGACACGAGATTTAAACACAAACATATCTATTATATGTACGGAGTTATTCAGGTTCATTCGAGCCTTCTTGTTACCATAGGCACGTTTCCTAAGCAGATAGCAATTATTGAGATGTTTTCTAAATTAAGAATATTTCTGGATTGCGCATGCCCATAAAGAGCAAACTCTCCAAGGGACATAATATAATAGCTCGGAATTCCCTGTAGTTATCTACCCTGAAGTTGAATTCGGGGATTTTCCCATCTAAATATAGAATCAATAGTCCAACTATTTATATGATTATCGTATACGTCCAATGTAAGGACGAGGGTGAGCAACGCCGGACTATCCCGCAAATACCTGGAAAATATGCATCTAACGACGACTGGTTTTGACCTATTTTGACTTATATCTGTTGTAATACATGAGCCTCGCCGTGAGAAAAGGTGTTTTTTGGGCCTACCGTTTTTACCATAAATTTTCGGACACTTGATCTCCTCACTTGTTCTTAAATATGAGCACCCATTTTACTACCTGTTGAAGTGTCTAAAATAAGACTGCATGAGTGGCAATCAACGGCGTCTTATCTGGGCCTACACTGTTTGCTCAGGTCTGTCTGTCCCAAAACTTGTGGTTATTAAAGAACAACGTTATTAAAGAACAACGTTCCTGCCACATGATTTAGTAATGACTGGGACATAATAGACGCTAAGTAACGGATATCTTTCCTTTTCGGATTGGCTCATTTACCCAGTTCACCTACAGTATTTACCCTTGATATTCAGACACTTTAACTCTTGTCCTAAACATTGAAGTCCATTTGGCTATCTGGTGATGTGTCTATTAGGTGGTAGTGGAATGACGAACGGTATGGATCCTGATCAGACGCCATGTTTGTTGGTGTTTGATCTTACTCAGGTCTGTCTGTTCGAAATTTTTGTGTAATTACGGTATGACAACATCACACATATTACTAGTGCAGCAGGAAGGAAGGGCTTACTTTCCACGGACACCTGGCATCACCAATCTTTGTCTCTCTCTCTCTCGCTCTCTCTCTCTCTCGACGCGTTATCTCTCCATGAACCTTTTTAAATATCTTCTGGACACGCTTCCCTACCAAAGTTGTGTGTGTGTGTGTGTGTGTGTGTGTGTGTGTGTGTGTGTGTGTGTGTGTGTGAAGCAGACAAAAATCAACAGTGTTCGAAAACATCTGACCTAAAGTTATGTATACCGCATTTAACCCTAAAGATTGGGACAGACAAAGCGCACCCGGATCAGACGCCACAGATTGTCTTATCAGGGTCTACTCTGTGTGCCACTCATTCAGCAGCTTTGGAAACATTAGCAGGCAGTAAAATACAAATTTTAAGACAAATATGCTTAGGACTTAAGCTGTTCAATTCTCGGACCCATCAATATTGATGGGTCCGAGGTTCAATTATTAGAGTTAATACGGTAAAATGTATGTTACTCCCGTAAAATACCGTAAATGCGTGGATACGCAAAGTGCGAAAAAAGCAAAACATTCCTTATTTCCCATACTATACGGCGACAATGCCTCGTATCAAGATATAATTCATGTTTTCTGTTTTCCACCCCCACACACGGATACAAACATGCACGCACGCGAGCGCGAGCGCGCCATTCACACAAGCAGACGCGGGAGCACGCAGACTTATTATGTTCCACTTCTTCACATTACGATTATGTCCATACTCGTGAAACTTCGGACGAAACTTAGGTTCAAGCGGATGGCGTATTGTGTACTTGAACACGGGTTTAAACGGGTCAAATATTTATTCATTTGTTTATTTGAGACCCAAGTTCGAGACTGAGGTGAAACTATATTGAAAAGTTTAGAGTACATGTATGATACTATAAGAAAGTACCTGTTATCGTATTTACCTGAAGTATTCGGACACTTTATTCCTTACCATACTTATCCTAAAATTTGAACAAGTCTGTTTTACCATCTGTTCTTGTGTCTAAAACATTGCTGGATGAGTGGCAAATAGTGTAGACCCTAATCTGCGGCGTCTGATCGGGTCTACACTGTTTGCTCAGGCCTCTCTGTCCGAATATGTAGAATAAAAAGTGTGTCAGCTGCAACTTCAGTTTTCATGCCCCCAAATACTAGTTGTTCATATAAGCAGCGGGAGCTGGATTTCAGGTTTTCATTTAACCCCTAGAGAGCCAGTCACAATAACAGCAGGCAAAATTCTAAAATATACTAAAAGTAATGGACCAGGAACCATGTTTGGTGATAACTTTACCGAAGACCGAATTTCCTAAACCATGTATCAAATGATTCAGGAAGCCTGAAATGAATTCATCCCACCTATTTATACATATTCGCGTACGTTGTTGTTCACTCAGTACGTCGAAAATTTTTGTGCATGCAACAGCCCATACACAGCGGGTTCGTTCGATGAACGCAATTCAAGTGGTTTGTTCGCCCGCAGTAAGATAACGGCTCGTTACCTCTACGGTGGCATTCGTCCAACCAAATTGTGATACTTCATAACGAACTTCTCACGTGTTAGTAACGTATTAATAACAAATTAAGAGCGTTCTTTCAATGTTCCCCGTATGAATTGACCCCATTTCCAATAGGTGTACTGATTACGATGCGTCAACCTATCATTACCCCCGTTGCTGCTGCGACTTCCAAACGATTGAGTTCCGTGCTTGGCGTGCTCTAACCTACGAGTACCGCATCGCTAGCGTTCGACTTGCGTTTTTGTGCATAGGCTTGTTGACCTACCCATTGTGGTATATAAAAACATATTTCAGTGCCATGTCGACAGTTCTGATCAGTAGCTGGAAGAGTTAAGATAAATATGGAGTGCTCGGCGAGACTACGGCGCCAGTATATTCTGGCAGTGCTACAGCACATTCCAACCAAACTGAAAGTGCATTGCATACCTAAATAGAGGCTAGAAGACGATCTGTCGATCAATCTATCTAGATTGTTAACGCTACCAGGCAATTGAGTCACATAGAGGCAGCGCCGGAAAATCCGGGTTAGTTTTACTGGACTACTGGGTTTTCTTGAAACGGTGGCTAGTTATAATTCATAACTAGGTCACTTCGCCTAGACATGGGATGCGTGCACGTCCAGACACGGTGCGGGCATGTCCAGACCTCGTGCGTGAGTTAGTAGTCCAGCATGTAAGTTGCAGAATTTTGACTGTCGGCCGAAAAGTTTCAGCTTTTATTCTTGTACCTAATGTGTGTCAATACTGACTGCATAATGCATTAGGCACACAGCTCGAGTCGAGAGTAAGATAAACTCGCTAGCTACATGTCGGAGGCCGGAGAGGATACAAGGTGGGTGTCCTCACCCAGGAGCCGAGAGGGTGTCCTCACCCAGAGGTCGAGAGGGTGTCCTCTCCCAGGAGCAGAGAAGGTGTCTTCACCCAGGAGCCGAGAGAGTGTCCTCACCCTAGAACCTGTTGGATGTCCTCACCCAGGTCTGCGTGCCGCCAGTTGACATACTTAGGGTAAGTCTTGCCAAGGTAACTTGGCAGCACGAGCCGAAGTAGTGGTGGTCCTCCACCTTCCCCTAAGGAATGCCGACAAGATTCTTCCAGGACTTCGTACCAATACGCTGTGCTGGTCTGTTGAACGCCGGTTGCCCCTTTCAGCATCTCGATGTTGCTATACCATGAGTCATTGTAAAACTTTCTTGTAGGCCCCTTGATGATTAACCAATGCTTGTTCTCTCGGTGGTAGACGAAGAAGGCCGGAAGATTGATGTTGATTTCTTCGTCGTCTCTGGGCTGTCTTGTGGCTTTCACGATGACCTTGTATGTGGTGGCGTGGACGTCCTGGAGATCGTACTTCTCGAGAATGGGATATTTATTTTCCATTTTGTCATGGAAGTACTGTGTCGGTGTCTTCTCGTGTACTTCGGCGACTTGATCCTTGGCTTTTTTGTAGGCGGAGAATCTGGAGAAGGAGGTGGTGTTGTTGGTCGCATGATGATCGGTGATAGTGTGATCTCTGACGGTGGAAGGTGTTGATGTCTGCAGTGTCTGTACGGCTGGTGGTGATGTCTCCTTCTCCGGCGTAGGCTGTAGGCTTGCAGGCGGTCTTCTAACAGCTGTGAGCTGGCAAGGCCACTCACTAGCAGAGGGTGCATGCTGCCTTCTGCTTTCGGCCCTCTTCTTGAAGTATCTTGAAGTTGGTTGGTTCTTATGAAAGGTTAGTTCAACGCGAACTAAGTCCTTTCCGTCGGATAATCTCCATAGTGGAGTTCCAACAAAGTTGAATTCTTTCAGTGCATTCAACAATACAGACGGAATCGTTAGTTGTTGACTCTTCGGAGGTCGAAGGTCGAATGATATGATGATCTGTCGATCTTCTTTCTATTCAGAATTTTAACGCTACCAGGCAACTGAGTCAACAGAGACATAGCTGTAGAGGTGAAGCAAATGGTTTATATACCTGTAGGTCACGTGATCGGTTCGAATATGCACACAATACGCAGAGCGCACGCAGAGAGTACGCACAACACGTTGAGAGGTCGTTTGCATTTATTGAATTTCGTTTCGCATTCGCTCTGGTTCATTATTATGTAGTTCGTTATATTGAGCCCCAATGTACACATTCGTCTTTTTTTTATGCGTATTTGTGCGTCTTCGGCTTTGTCAAATTTTTGCTATTCGTTTACGGTACGTCACCTCAATTGGTTATAGTGTAAAGACGCCTTTAACGATGGCGTACATGACGTCCTGTTCAACTAGTGTATATCAAAACACGTTAGAAATCTGGATTTGTATCTTACCCTAGTTACGATAACCAGGGTAGAATAAGAATTTATCCCAGGGTAAAAACCAAGCTTTCCTTATCTGTTGTGCAAGAAACGATATATTTACTGTTTACCATACTTGATCTAAAATTTGAACAACTCTAATTGATTGCAGACGTGTCTAAAAACTGCTGGATGAGTGGCAAACAGTATAGATCTTGATCAGACACCACGTTCTGCCACGTATGGTCTGTGATAAACTGCTTGTTTAGGCATGTCTGCATTTAATACCGTCTTTGCCCTAAATATTTGATACCTTAACAGTTTACCAAAATTGTCCGAAAATTAGAACAACTCCATTTTACTATCAGTAGATGTGTTTAAAAATTCTGTATGATTGCCAAACAGTGCAGGCTCTGAACAGACAGTGTGTTCTTCGACGTCTGATTTTGGTCTGCCCTGGTTATTCAGGTCTGTCCGTTTGTATGTCGTATTTGTGGCCCCTAAATATTAGGATACCGTAATTCCTTACGCAATTTGGCCGAAATTTAACAATTCGATTTTACTTCGTGAATAACTGCTGAATAATTAGCAAACACTGTAGACTCTGTTCAGATGCCGTGTTTTGCGTCGTCTGATCTGGGTCTACATTGTTTGTTCATGCTTGTCTGCAAGTAACAGCATATTTACCCTACACATGTGGACACCTTAACTCTTTACAATACTTATCCTAAGATTTGCACAATGACATTTTACTACCTATGGATAGTCTAACATTACGAAAACACACCTATTCAAATATACTGAAAATTTTACCATCAAAAAATGAAAATTTTCAAATAGAATTTCTGATATTTTTCATATTTCTGCTCAAAACATAGATTGTGGGTACTCGTTAGAACCGCCTCGGCGAGGCGGTTCTAACGAGTATCCACAATCTATGTTTTTGGGCAGAAATAAGAAAAATAATGTATACCCCTGTAAACCCCAGGTTTACTATATAAAAGTGGGGTTTAAGGGGGTCAACATTATATAGGCATGTTTTCGTGATGAACTGTTTGACGAATGTCAAACAGTATTCTGCGGCGTCCGATCCGTGTCTACACTGTTTACTCAGGCCTGTATGTCCGACTACTTAGGATAAATACGATATAAAATACGATATAAACCTTTTAGCGACATACGTTCAACTAGATCTTATTGCAAACCGATGTATTTATCCTAAATATGGGGACAACTAACTTTACTTAACCTCTAAAGTTTTAACCAGATCATTTGACAAAAACTGCTGGATGAGTTGCAGCGTTCTGTGGCGTCTGATCTGGATCTTCACTGCTTGCTCATGTCTGTTTCAGAGTAAGTGTGATCATGAGAATTCGTCTCATGCTTGAGCGATGTTCACTCTAGCACGTTCTCTATGTCCTAAAATGGCCGAAGTATTGTCGACAAGACATTTAAAACACCAACATACTAAAAACGTGTACGGAGTGATTCGGGTCCATTTGAGCCTTTTTGTCAATATAGAAACGTTTCCTGAGCAGATAGTAATTACAGAGATGTTTTCTAAATTTAGATCATTTATGGATTGCGCATGCTTACTGAGAGCAAGCTATCGAAGGGACATAATAAAATAGCTTGGAATTCCCATTAGTTATCTACCCTGAAATTGAATTTGGGGATTTTCCCGTCTAAATATAGAATCAATAGTCCGACTATTTATATGACTGGCGTATACGTCCAATGTAGGGACGAGGGTTAGCAAACACGGAACTACCCCGGACAATACTAGGAAAATAAGCAGTTTATGACGACTGGTTTCAAAATAATTTGACTGTCATCGGTAGTAATATATGCGCCTTAACATGAGGAAACCTGTTTTCGGTGCCTACCGTATTTACCCTATTATTCTGACACCTGATCTTTTACTATACTTGTCCTAAAACTTGAGCTAGTCCGTTTTGCTACCTGATGAAATGCCTAAACTACTGCTGGATAAGTGACAAACAGTGTATGCCCAGATCAAACGCTGCGTTCTGCGGCGTCTGATCTGGGCGTACACTGTTTGCGCAGGTCTGTCTGTCCAAACACGGCGTCGGATCTGGGTATGCACCATTTGCTTAGGCCCGTTTGTCCGAATATATAGGATAAATACGGTATACAAATAGTAAAAATGTTAACAAGATCAAATCAAAATAATTGCTAAATGTCATTTTGATTGAACCGAGATCAAAATTATTTCCTGTGGTCAGAAAATCAGAAAATTGACCATGTAATATCACAAAATAGCCCTAATCTTGTGATAGCAGAAACTTGAATTTTGAAATCGCAAAATTGATAATGTGATATCATAAGATAGGGGGTTTATTGTAAGGCGGGTCACGCATTTCTATTAAACGTTAATTTGTTACCATATTTTACCCATTCATTACGAAAACACGCCTATTCGAATATACTGAAAACTTTACAACCAAAAAGGAAAATTTCAGATAAAAATTTCTGTTATTTTTCATATTTTTTCTCAAAACATAGATTGTGGGTACTCGTTAGAACCGCCTCGGCGAGGCGGTTCTAATGAGTACCCACACTATGTTTTTTTAGCAAAATAAGAAAAATGATGTATATGCCTCTGTAAACCACAGTTTTACTATATAAAAGTGGGGTTTAAGGGGGTCAAAATCATACAGGTGTGTTTTCGTGATGAATATTTATACACATAAGTCCTTAACATGGTATGGTGTTATTAGTGTAAGTGCTATGTGGCAGCCGCAAAACGTCTCCCAGTACTTCACTATAGCGTAGTTTATAATTTCTAATCCTTTGTAATCATTCAGTCAATTCCGGGATTTTTTTTTTAATATTTACGAAGGGTCAAGCAGCCTTGCGTCGCTTAACAAGGCCCTATTGAAAATTACATGGGGATTATACGGCAGTCCTCGTAAGTCCTCCTTTCGGATAGCTTTACTGTGGATCGTGCAGTTGTACGGGTCCACTCCAGTGGAACCAGGAGCTAGGCCACTCAGATACGTATTGTTGCCCAGCTTTTTAATGAATTTGGAGACTGGCATGTTTGGATACAGTTTATTTGAATTGAGCTGCATAGTTTGAAAATATGGTTTTGGGACATAATCGGAGAGCAAAGTCTCAGATCAGACTACGCATCAACGTAGTCTGGCCAGGATCTTCGCTGTTCGCTTACAGATTCATTGCATGCTGTAGGTATGATTATGCATAGTTTTTATCGAATATGATACTGCAAGGCTTTTATCAAATTGTGACACTTCTATGGTTGATCTGAATTTATACTGTTTAATAGTAATATAATAATAAAACAATAATATAAATGAAGTAACCCAGGAAAGGCCAAAGTCCCGAAACGTCGGCCCCACGCCCCACCCACCCACGAGGCAAAAAGAAGAAGAAAAGGTGATGAACAAATAAGATCCACTACATCGACAAACAAGGACCAACCTCCGAAACAGACCGAGGATGCAGCCGCCACCCAGTCCGAGGGTCGACTCACCGTCCTGCAGTCTAAGAGACAAGCGATGTTATCAACCATAATTGGGTTAACAGTTCGCCGCAGACCGCCCCTTCTGCAACCTGTCTCCCTGCGACGAGCGACAACCTTTCCGAATCCCTCTGAGAAACCAGCATTAAGAAACCCACAGACAAATTCACCACAAAAACCAGGCTCTGTCTTCAGGTCTTTTCAGTTCTATGAGTGTGTTCATTGCTCTCAAGGGACATTCTTTTAGAATGTATTTATCTCTCTTCACTACAGCTGGTGTTAGTGCCGTGTCGGGCGGTCATAGAACGGATTTTGCATGTTTTGTTTAGTGACGCCTGGGTGAATCTGCAGCCTCTGAATCCAGACTCAACTGTATCTGAAAAATGAGTGGGAAAAATTCATTTCAAGCTTTAACTCCTGAATCACTTGATACATGGTTTAGGAAATTTTGTTGAGAAATGGTAAAGTTATGACCCAACACGGTCCCCGGTCCATTACTAATTTTTACCTAGTACATTTTAGAATTTTATCTTCTGCTGTTGTGACTGACGCTCTAGGGGTTAATGAAAACCTGAAATCCAGCTCCCGCTGCACAAATGTACAACTAGTACTTGGGGCATGAAAACTGAAGTTGCAGTTGAAACCGTATTTATCCTAAATATGCGGAGATATAAACGCGGACCATTTCTTTCTAAAGTGTATGCTTTACAAGGAACATCGACTGGAACTATTTCGGAAAGTTTCACAGTTTTGTGATATAACATTAGATGTACTCCTAAAGCGGAACTTAACTATATCTTTTGAAACCAACATGGAAATATTCAAATCCGCGCAAAAGGTACATACATTCAACAAAACGATTTTGAAGTTACTAGCACCCTCTGTAACCCTCCAGAGCAACTATTCTCTTTTTTTCTACTTTCCCCTGTATCCCCTACTTAGTTCTACCCTCTGAGTTCTATTCTCACTTTTTTTTTGTACCTAGTATTGTACCATCACCATTATTATTATTATTATTATTATTATTATTTCTACGGAATACTCCTTACATGTTAGTTTATTTTTCTTAGTACATATAATGCGAATTTAAACTGTTTTAACAAACATGAAATGCATTTGGTTTGTTTGTGTTGAGGTTTTACGGCCCAGTCAACCCAATGGGGTCATGTCGAGCGCGGTCAGTTTACCTAACCACACGTTTACTGGGCAGGCTTAGTCCTCTAAGCGGTTAACCAGTATTGTGCACATTCTTTCGCCAGAAACTGACAACTGCCGTGTAATGCATTTTATGTAACCGCATGTAAATATTAGAATTGTATTAGTTTTTCTGCCAGTATATATACAGTTGTGCATGTTTCAGGAGAACAAAATAAGCCTACAAGCTTCCGTTCTAATCCTGGTTGTGTTATGACATTGTATGTTTTGTACATATACTAAATTGAAAATAAAATATGTTTAAACTAAAGAGAGGCCGTAGCAAACAGTATATACCCAGATCAGACGCGGTAGATCAGGGTCTACACTATTTGCCACTCATCCAGCAATATTTTAGACAAAACAACAGATGGTAAGATGGGCTTGTTCAAATTTTAGGATATGTATGGTAAGGAATTAAGGTGTCCGAAGACTTGTGGTAAATACGATAACAGGTACTCACTTACAGTATCATACATGTTCTCTAAACTCTTCAAGTAAACAAAAATTACTTCAGTCTAAAAAAAAAAAACAAAAATAAAAAAAAAAAATAAAATAAAAAAATAGTAATAATAAAAAAAATATAAATAAAACAGTTAAAAATGAAATGATAATAATCAATAAAAAATACTTGGTTTAAACAATATTTATTTGTTCTTTTTTTATGAAATACAAACATACATTCATAATCGACACACACACACACACACACACACACACACACACACACACACACACACACACATATATATATATACTAAAAGGAAAAAGAAACGCAGGGTAAATTTTATTCCTAAATTTCATTCAAGTTTGAAAAAGTTTGAAAAAGTTTGTTAAATATTTTACTATGATTACAAAACGGTACATGTATGGAACAAAAGTTCCAAATTTCATTGGTTTGTGATCAACAAGTCTCGAGTTATTGAAGTCCATCGGTAGCTACCCCCCAAATCTTGAAATCAAAATCAAACTGAAAATCAATATCGGGTGTGCCCCCCTCTTGCTGCCGTTGCTGCCCTAATTCTCCTTTTGATAGAGTTAACTAAAGCATTGACAGTTCGCATCGGGATGTTATTCCATTCATCGATCAACGCATTCCTTAGTTGTGCGAGATTTGCGGGGGGATTTCGGCGCTTCCTAACCATTCTGTCCAGCTCATCCCACTTGTGCTCTATTGGGGTCAAATCTGGACTGTACGGTGGCCATGCTAGTGATGCGATGTTATTGTTTGCCAGGAAATCCTGACAAACTCGGGCAACATGTGGTCGGGCATTGTCCTGCTGCAGAATCAGATTACGTTGTTGCACAAGCGGGACTGCAAAAGGACGCAAGATCTCATCCCTATACCTTACTGCGGTCATATTGCCCGCAACAATAATCAACTGTGATTTTATCCCGTGAGCAATGCCTCCCTAGACCATAACGGAGCCACCCCCAAACCGATCCCGTTCGACAACACAGGCGTCGGCAAAGCGTTCTCCGCGACGTCGGTACACACGACGTCAACCATCTGCGCGATAGAGAGTGAACCTAGACTCGTCCGTAAAAAGAACTCGTCTCCACTGCCTCATCGGAAATAGCCTGGGCGCATGCGCCGTCAACCACGCCATACGACGCAGCCTACGTGCCTGGGTGAGAGGTAGACCAACGTATGGACGACGAGCTCAAAGACCAATCTCACGCAATCGACTTCCAACAGTCTTCGGAGAAATTTGTCGATTATGCGTACCTACTGTATTAAGGGCAGTTTCGGTAGCAGTGAGATGACGATTCCGCAAATGTGCCAGACGGATTGTCCTGTCTTGACGTCGCGACGTCACGCGTGGACGCCCAGACCGCGGTCGGTCTGCTAAATGCCCTGTCTCCCTTAAACGTCTAACAAGACGTTCAATTGTTGAGACGTTAACCCCAAAATGATTGGCAACTTGCTGTTGCCTCTGACCCTCCATCAGCAACGCAATTGCCCTACCCCTCTGAACATCAGTCAATCGTACCATGATTGAAAAAAAGTTCAAAGTAGCGTAAAAATGAAAAGAAAAATCGGTAAAAGAATCGAAGAGCGTTGTGTATCGTTGAAGTGTACCAAATGGTGTGAGGAAATCTTGTGCTGAAGGTTTAAACATGCTTGTTTTGCACGAAATTTTGGCTTTCCGTATTGTCCGTGCAATGCACTGTGTAGTGCACGGTTGAATGATTTCACACACTGGGTAGATAGCACATCGACCAAAGACTCGTATACCCGCGGTTCACATTCACAGGACAATCTGTAAAAGTGTATGGCTAAAGTAAACACCGTAAAAAATGGTTAAAATAAGAAGGAAAAAACTCTACCCTGCGTTTCTTTTTCCTTTCAGTATACATACATACATACATACATACATATTGATATGAAAGGATCAATGTGTATACATATTTATACAATGATAATAGATGATAAGTTCGGATGTCGCTTCCATGGCCTTCCCATTCCCCAGCCCCGCCCGAGGACTGAAAGTCTCGACTAGGATTTACGATTGCAATCCATAGGCCAGTCTGATTACATAGCTTTTTGTTGATGATAGTAGATCGAATAATTTTTTTCTATGTAGTTATTGGGCATCACTATTCGTGAATGCAAATCATCTCGTAGAGATGACATAGAGCTAAATTTGCTTGAAAATCGTGTCGTTTACAGCCGCTGATTTACCAGGGATCCGTATAGAAGGAGTGAGAGGGTCAGCTGGTACGGTATAACGGCCACGTAACGCTGTCTTTGCAAATTGTCTTTGTAACACTGCAAGAAAAAAATGGATGGATGATTCTAATTAATCACACGTACAATATGGGTTATCAATAAGATTCTTTTTATATAAATGATTGTTAAGGGGAGCTGCACTCAAGTCTTAATCTTGTGTGGTAGATTTGTGGAATGATCTTTGGTAGATCTGTGGAGAGCGAATTCCAATCCCTTATAGTAGATGGAAGAAAAAAAGTAGAGTAAGTTACAGTACGTGAGACTGGAAGAGAGAAGTTTAGTGAGTTTCGAAGAGAGTATCTTGATAATTGTTGGACTCTTTCTGGTATAAGCTTGATGATAATCTGGGGTTAATCCATTAATTATTTTGTATAGCTGGTACAGCTTATGTTTACTTCGATGTTTTGTAAAGTTTCCCATTTCGTTTCGTTATATAATCTTTGAATAGAACAAAGCTTTGTTCCACCTGTAACTATTCGAGCAGCCTCCAACTGTATATTTTCTACTATGCGCTTATTTTCTATTGTACAATTACCCTAAACTATATTAGCATATTCTAAAGAGGACAAACAAATGATATAAACATTCGTTCCAGTGAGGATCTGCCCAAACTAAATTTATTTCGTCTTAAACAGCCAAGTCTTTTCCATGCTTTCGCCGCTATTCCAGCAATATGGTTTGTCCATGTCGCTTCGTTTGAGAAAACGAGTCCAAGATGTTTATGTTGAGTTACCTCCCTTATAGTAGTATTCCCCATAATTAAAGGAGAGTGTTGTGGTTTTGTACGCTATTTACTTATTATTAATGATGCGAATTTTAAAGGATTGAATTTAACAAGCCAACGGCTTGCCCAAGTGTAAAAAAGCTTTAAGTCGATAAATACTTGACCCATTTAAAAACTGTGTTCAGGTAACAATACGCTTGGATCTGAATTTCGTTCGAAGTTTCAAGTATGGACATATGCTTAATGTGAAGACTAGGTGGAACTTAAGGCCTGTGTGCGTCCGCTCGCGCGTGCGTGTGTGCATCATTTACAATTGTACGCATACGTAACAGACAGACAGACAGACAAAACATTTATTCTCTTAAGTCATTTTACATGACATACAAGGAACAAAATATTAACTTAAATGGTAGCTTAGGTGACAGTTATACATATTAGTTAGTTCTAAGTATCTTTCAGCTTAGCCTACTTTAATGATAAACATAGTACATGTATGATTAGTATCCTCGCTAGTATTGCAATCAATGCCTTTCAAGGGGAGAATATGCAGCCCCACAACACAAATAAAATTCTGAATGCAGTAGTGCTACATATACTCAGTTTCGCGCAGTACATTCAAATGCAATTTAAGGGTGATAGTTAGCCCTCTGGGTCAGTTCAGCAGACGACAGATCGGCAATATCTCCCGATTCCAGAGAATAGCCCCTGACACACCATGCCAACCGCCACCTTTGGAGACGACCTGCATGGCACGCCAGGACCCCCACTCCGTAGGAAAAGCAAGACAGAAAACCGAAATATCATCCGTCGTCAGCGTACTAAGCGTTAAGTGCATAGTAAATATGTTAAACCTGGTAATGTCCTCATAACTAATGAGCCGGGACCCGGCAGAACATGCAGAGACATGTGGTCTAGTCCAGAGTTAACTTCATCAACCAACTCAAGCCCAGCGTACCATAAAACGGTGGGCTTGAGTAACATATGTGTTTGAGTGTCACATGTCGAATTTAACACGTATGCAAACAATACGAAGTCTTCACATCTTATAACATTGCAAAGTAAAATCGATTGTGTAGACCGGACGTGGCAACTGATCAGGATCTACACTGTTTATCACTCATTTTGTCACATATATTATACTTATATGACGGCTAATCTAGGTCTACACAGCTTTCATGTTACTAATGCTGTTTGTTTTCCGGGGGTGGTCGGGTGGTGCGAAGGTGTTGTGTATCTTACATCACTGGGGCGTCCAACTGATATTGGCTTACAGTTGGGCAAGGCCTGCTATCCTTGTAGTGGGTAAGGATAGAGGGGGAATGTTTTTATTTCTTCTGTTCCTTCACTTTCATTCCTGTTCCTCTTTCTTCCCTGTCCCTCTCTTTCATCTCTTCTACTATCTCTTCTATCTCTTTTCTCCCTTTCTCTGGGAGACGACACAAAATGACCCTTAAGGGTTGACGTGTCGTTAAACCCCAACACAATCAATCATGTTTGTTTTCCATGACACGGCTCATATACGCTTATAGTAGATTTCTATCGTCAGAATAAAAGATAATTTCTGTTAAAGTGTACCAGTGTACCAGTAACAACATTTACTCCAAACACGGATACTGGTCCTTAAATGCTTTCTCTGCCGTTCGCATGAGGGTCCTATTATGTCTTTGCAAGTGGGTAAAAAGAACATTACCACACTTCAAAAATATTTTTATTATTATTATTATTATTATATTTTTTTTTGGCAACTAGAAGTTTCAGTTATAGGCTGTTAGCAACATAGACGTTTTCTTCCTGGGACACCATGCATATCAAGTGATTGCAATCTCTTTGCATACATACTTAATACAGATCTAACGATGCTTAATATACAGATAACAAACATGAACAAGTAGAAGTGTTTTTTAAATAATAATACACGTTACATATTACATTTAACATAAAAATTTTGTTCTACATATATAGATACTAAATCATTCGTTTTGTAAGTAGGGCTATTTGTCAAAAACATGCATACCAAGAAACAAATCGGTCACAGTAATCGTTCCCGAAATAGTGACTTCTACTTCATGTAATGAACAGGTGTTACATATGTGTATGGTTCGTACATATCATACGAACCCTTCATACTAACTTCTCCACATGTCTCATATTTGTACAGTTGTACGCAAACCTAACACATTTACGCTGTCCTGTGTTACATATGCGTACAATTGTACGCATACGTAACAATTTGTTACGTATGCGTACAACTGTACGCATATGTAACGCATTTGTTACGTATTCGTACGTGTTCATATTGACATACACAGCGCTTTGCTACTAGCATCCTTGTGTCATCACGTTTCCATGGCCTTACAAAACCTTTCTGAAAAGGGGTCAACTGTAAAGGGAAGGAAATGTATCCCTTTTAAAGTAGACCTTTTTTTTCAAAATGCAAGAAAGCAGTTTTGAAAGAGATGCCTCCCCGCCCCCTGAAAGTGTATAAGTTCTCTTTAAGTTGGAAGAGGTATGACATGTATGCTTAAGTAAGCCGTCGCCCTCTCGAGAAGAAATCAAACAAAGAATCAATGGTGAAAATGGTGAAACAACTGGCCTATACGCGGCAGTGAAAGGAACAGACAGGAGTAGAGACATGGAAAATGAGCTTTAGTAGCATGTGCGTACAACGCAAGCCAAACTCAGCCTAAGCCATTGCGCGGTTTAATCAGGCCTCCACTGTCCGCTTACTGATGCTTTTCTTTTTACTGTAGAATATATCCATGTATAACTAAAACCTTTATCAGATTTTGTGGCTTTGCTAGCTGATCTGGATCTTTCCTGTTTGCATACCGTATTTACCCTAAGTTTTCGGACAGCTAGGCAGGAGCAAACATCGTAGACGCAGAACACGGCGTCTGATCAGGGTCTACACTGTTAGTCACTCATCTAGTGGCATTTTATAACTTCAACGGGTAGTAAAATGGACTTGGTCTTGAAAGTTCTAGGACAAGTATAGTAAGGTAATCAGGTGTCCGAATGCTTAGGCTAAAAACGGTAGGCCCCGAAAACAGCTTTTCTTATGGCGAGGATTGTGTTTTACAATAGACAATAAATTGAAATCGGTCGTCGTTAGATGCATATTTTCCTGGTATTGTCATGGTAGTTCCTCCTTTTGCTCATCCTTGTCCTTACATTGGACATATACGACAGTCATATAAACAGTCGGACTATTAATCTATATTTAGACGGGAAAATACCCAAATTCAATTTCAGGGTAGATAACTGGAGGGAATTCCAATCTATTCTATTATGTCTCTTGGAGTATATGCTCTCTGTAGGCATGCGCAATCCGGGAGTTTTCTAAATTTAGAAAACATCTCAGTAACTGCTATCTGCTCAATAAAACGTGCCAGTGTTAACAAAAGACTCAAATGGACCTTAATCACTGCGTTCATGCATTTGGTGTTTCACTGTCCTGCCGACAGGTGTTCAGCATTTCCTGACAATGAAAACGTGATAGCATGACAAAATTAAGTACAAGTGAACATCGCTCATTCATAAGAAGAGAAAGACTTTTTTTCCATCTGAATGTAGCCAGGCAGGCTTTATTACCCGAGAATCCCATTTTCTAATCCGTAGTGTGTTCTTTCTTTCCTAAGGCAATCGTTTTGACGTTTACATCACGAAAACATGCCTATATAATTCTGACCCCCTTAAACTCCACTTTTATTAGTAAAACTGGGATTTACAGGGGTATACATTATTTGTCTTATTTCTGTTCAAAAACATAGATTGTGGGTACTCGTTACAACCGCCTCGCAGAGGCGGTTCCAACGAGTACCCACAATCTATGTTGCGAGCAGAAATATGAAAAATATCGGAGTTTTTTTTTATCTGAAAATTTTCAGTTTTTGCAGGTGAATTTTTCTACATATTTGAATAGGCGTGTTTTCGTAATGTTTTATTATATGGGACACTCCATGGGAAACTGTGTATATGGACAGGGAAGGCCCAGATCACCCTGTGCATCGCGCAGTCTGGTTACAGCACTCACTGTCCGCTTATAGTAGCTTGGTTATTGTAGGATACACCCATATATATATATATATATATATATATATATATATATATATATATATATATATATATATATATATATATATATATATATATATATTACATAATATAAACCGTTATCAGATTGTGCGGCTTTATGGCTTATCTGGATCTTTACTGTTCATATGTACCCTGACGGCACCTTTTCTTATGGTACAGCTTTTTCCTGAGCATTTGGACAGAGAAACCTGCACAAACAGGGAAGATCCAGATTAGACGCCACCTAACGCGGCGTCTGAACTGGATCTACACTGTACCTCATCTAGCAGTGTTTTAGATACTACAGTTGGTAGTCAAATGGGCTTGTTAAAACGTCAGGACAAGAAGGTTCACTTAATCTGCTTTTATCATTAGCATCTCCACTAAGGATAGTTGCTTTTTCCTTCAGAAATCTAACTTAAACGAGATAAAGTGCGTGAAAAGCTTCCAAACCATCAAAAAAAAAAAAAAAAAAAAAAAAAAAAAAAAAAATTCTGTCTAATAAAATGTATAATGTTTAGAAATCTTTCATATGGAAGTGGAACGTTTTTAGGTTAAAACTCAGTGAAATTCTACTGAGGACCTAAGATTATAAAAATAAAGGATTCCCATTAGAGGGACCTGCCTAGTAGCCTAGTATTAGGTCTACCTTGCACAACCAAGGAGATAATAGAAAAAACTATTGCTATCTCTCATTAAGCATCACCTGACATTAATTCCTCCTCCTCCTCCTCTCTCTCTCTCTCTCTCTCTCTCTCTCTCTCTCTCTCTCCCTCTAAGTTAGATTTCTCAAGGAAAAAGGCCTTAATGGAGATGCTAATGATAAAAGCAGATTAACTGAACCTTCTTGTTTACAGAGAGTACCCAGGGGAGTTAACTGGTTGCTATTTCCCATTGTCCGGGTGCTTAGAATAATTGATTGACTACCGTACTGTAAAACAGAGAAAAGCAGAAAAGCAGTTACGATTTTCAGTGACCGAAAATCCACCAGTCCATACAGGAAGAAAGGACAGCTAAGCTATGTGTTTACCTTAATTATTCTGGACAGAGAGGTCTGAGAAAAAAAGAGAAAAAGAAAATAAATAAAAATAAATAAAGAGTGTGGGTCCAGTTCAGACACCGCATATCAACAGGTAGTACAGTGGACTTACCAAAGTTTTAGGATAAGTATGGTAAGGAGTTGATGTGTCTGAATGTTTAGAGTTAAATAGGATAACAAATTCAACACTTGAACCTTCAGTAATCAAAGGTGATGCCAGGTGTCCGCGGAAAGTAAGCATTTTCTGCAATACTTGTCATTACACGTCATCTTTCCATACCATATTTACACTGTATATTCGGACATACAGATCTGAGCAAACTGTACAGACCCAGGTCATACAGCACAGATCGCGGCCTTTGTTCAAGATCTACACATTCAATTACTACTACTTTTAGACATATTATCAAACTGCCAAGTGGACTTTATGATCTTTGCATGGTTGTTAATCCAATTATGGTTAATAGCTTTGCTTCCTTCTTTAATTGCACGATGGTGGGTCGGTCTTCAGACTAAATGACGGCTTCCATCTCAATCTGTTTGAAATGGTCTGGCCTGGCTATCAATCTGTGGTCGGGCTCATCGTGGCCTGTTTGTGGTTTTCGTGTGGTCTGGCTTCAGATCGCCATTTAGCCCTTTGCTTTGTTTCATCACAGTGTTTTTGTGTTGCCTGCGTAGCATATGACAGACACATAGGGATCACATTGTACGTCCGCGTCGTCGTCATTGTCGGCGACACACTTTTCATTTCCGCTTAAAAACTTCTGAAGGGCTGCATTGATTTCACTTTCATTCTGCAAAAAGTTTACATCCCTAAAACATACAGGTCATGTTCGATATTGGTAATCATCCGCCAAATTTTGGCTGAGTTATGGCCCTTTTTCGACTGATTTGATTTTTGCTGTGTTGGTATTGGTTCCCGCTCTGTAACTTTTGCAGGTATGCATTGATTACACTGGAAGTTTGCAGAAAGCTATATTTACGATTAAATACAGGTCAAGGTTGATACTTGTAATCATTCGCAAAATTTTGGCAGAGTTATGGCCCTTTTTGTCTTAGTTTTTGTTGTTATGTTGATATTGATTTCCGCTCTTTAACTTTTGCAGGAATGCATTGATTTCATTGGAAGTTTGCAGAAGGATATATCATTGTAAAATACAAGCAAGTTCGATATTGGTAATCATTCACAAAATTTTGGCCAAGTTATGGCCCTTTTTCGACTTAGTTTTTTTTTTTTTTTTTTTTTTTTTTTTTTTTTTGGGGGGGGGGGGGGGGGGTGGGGGGGGGAGGGGGTGTGGGGGTGGTAAAAATAAGGGTAAAGATATTGTTTCCCCTCAATAACTTTTGAAGGGATGCATTGATTTCATTAAAAGTTTGCAGAATGGTATACCATTATTGCATAGAGGTCAAGTTTGATTTTGGTAATCCGAAATATTTCCATCGAATTATTGCCCTTTATTTACTTATTTGATAAAATTAAGACAAAGTAGTGAGGTGTGGCCTTTAGGGATAGGAGCAATTATTAGGACAAATACAGTGTTTTTTTTTCTTTCTTTTTTTTTCATATTAAATGGTTGGCGCTTTAAGCAGGCGACACATCCGATTCTAGGAATTCTAGTTTATTATATATGTTTCACTGTGATGTTTCACAGATGAGAAAGAGGACCCTTTTGATATTTGGTATGTAGCTGTAACTAGTGAACCTCTACCAAGATTGTTAAAATTGTAGCCCTGTGGTCAAAATTGGCCCCAAACACAGGAGTCACTTGTTTTATATTGTCTCCTATAAGGAAAAGCTTTAAAGTTCTTCTTGTGTGAAACTAGAAGCCAATGCCTTTGATATTTGATATGTAGCTTTATCTAGTAAACCTTTATCCAAGGCTCACTTGTTATCTCCACTGCGCTGTTGTGATCGGTCACCACCCGTTTTCGTTGTCCATCCTTCCGTCTAATAACACATTCTTTATTGTATGGATTTTGACCAAACTCGGATGGAATGATCCTTGTATGGTCTTCTTTGTAAGTTGTTCAAAGATCGGATAAAAAATGAGGTGCTGATTGCCATATACAGTCATTGCTACTCCATCCCCCCACCCGCTTTTTCAAATGTGCATCTGTCGTAAAATTCGAACTTGGAATCCCTTGATTCCGAGGCAGACAGTCTACCATTTTCACAACCTAACGTAATAATAAAGAACGAAGGAAGGAGAAAAAAGAAATGACAAGAATTGTCAAGTGCCTGTTTGTTGCATGTTCATACTCAATTTCAACACCGATTTCCAAAATAAATTCATCCAGGGACTGTGCGTAATTAAAACTCCATCCAGTCAGAACGGAAAAAAAATTGCTGTACTATTTCCAAAGTGTTTGGAACTTTTCGCGGCAGGGGATCGAACTCGTGATATTCTGTACACAAACTGGTCATTAGAATGCTATACAAACTGATGGAATATCTGGGCCCAGTTGTTCAAAGTATTGTTAGCTTAACGTGCTCGTTATGACAAACTGCGTTAACTTTGTATCTGAGCATTTGGTCAAATGCACTGATAATTTTGCTGCAAAAAATGTGTACTCACATTTTTGCAGCAAAATTATCAATGCATTTGAAAATGCCTCAGCTACAACAGTTAACGAGTTTGTCATTAACGAGCACGTTAAGCTAACAATACTTTGAACAACTGGGTCCGGGTGTCTAGACAATTGCTGGTTAAACAGCAAACAACAGACCATGAACAAACGAACTTATAGGATCTGGGTCTGCCTGTTTGCTCAGGCATGTCTGTCCCAATATTTTGAGTACACATGTATAAGGTCTCTCCAGTATCGGTCGATATATAAAAACTCACTGACATGTACTTTCATTCATATTTCTCTATGGAAACTCTTGCCATTCTTAACCTAAAACTGGGGTAAATCCACTGTACTACCTGTTGATATGCGGCGTCTGATTTGAGTCTACACTTTCTTCTCAGACCTCTCTGTCCCGAATAATTAAGGTAAACACGTAGTTTATCTGTCTTTTCTTCCTGTATGGACTAATGGAAAATGGAACTGCTTTTCTGGTTTTCCCTGTTTTACCCATTGATATTCAGTCAATTATTCTAAACATTCGGACAATGGAAAATGGCAGTCAGTTAACTCCCCTGGGTACTCTCTGTAAACAAGAAGGTTCAGTTAACTGGCTACCTCTGCTTTTATCATAAGCATCCCCATTAAGGATAGTTGCCTTTTCCTTGAGAAATCTAATTTTAAAGGGGTCAAGTGCGTGAAAAGCTTCCAATATATATATATATCGCACAACCTATCCAAGAAATAATAGGAAAACTATTGCTAGTTCTCATTAAGCACCACCTTACATCAATTCTCTCTCTCTCTCTCTCTCTCTCCAGAAATCTACAGACTATTGTATTTACCCTAAAATTCGAACACCTTAACTCCTTTATACTTGTCAATGACGTTTTAACAAGCCCATTTAACTACCAATTGCAGGGCCTAAAAACTGCTAGATGAGGTGCAAACAGTGTAGACCCAGATCAGACGCCGTATTAGGTGGCGTCTGACCTAGGTCTACACTGTTTGCACAGGTTTGTTTGTCAAAATACTTAGGATAAAATACGGTACGAGCAGCGCCATAAGAAAAGGTGTCTTCGGGGTACATATGAACAATAACGATCCAGATCAGCTAGGAAGCCGCATGATCTGATAATGGTTTATGTTATACAATATATATGGGTGTATCCTATCTACAGTCGAACCTCAATGGCTCGAACATCTTTGGGATTATGGAAATTTGTTCGAGACATGGGTAGTTCGAGCCACTGAGGGGTTAATCATGGCACCAAGTCTGGAAGCAAATAGCGATAATTTAGGGAATTTTTTTCGATTTTCTATACAACGATTGTATGTTGAGTGTACTCATTAGAATCGCCTCATCGAGGCGATTCTAATGAGTACACTCAACATACAATTCCATGATAAAATAAAAAAAAACAACCTAAATATTTGTTTTCTTGAGCTATTGGAAGAATTTTGTAGGGACTGAAAAAAGAGTTCGAATCATCCACGGTGAACGAGCCATCCGGGTTCGAGCCATTGAGGTTATACTGTATCTATCTCTTCATACGGCATACACCCTCAACTGAGTATTATCCTACAGTATCCAAAGATACTATAAGCGGACAGCGAATGTTGTAACCAGACTGCGTGATGCACAGTGTGACCTGGGCCTTCGCAGTCCGTATATGTCCCGGACACATTTTCCCATGGAGTGTCTCATATAATATAGTCTGTCTGGCTACATTCAGCTGGAAAAAAGCTCTCTCTTCTTGAGATTGAGCGATGTTCACTTATGCTTTATTTTGTCATGCTATCACGTTTTCATTGTCTCGAATGGCTGAGCACTTGTCGCTAGGACATAGAAACACATACATTCCAGAAACATGTACGGAGTGATTAATGTCCATAACAGTCTTTTGTTAATACTGGCACGTTTCCTGAGCAGATAGCAGCTTTTGGGATGTTTTATTAATTTAGAAAAATCCCAGAATGCGCATGCTTACAAAGAGCATATTCTCCAAGGGACATAATAGAATAGATTGGAATTTCCTTCAGTTATCTACCCTGAAATTGAATTTGGGTATTTTCCCATCTAAATATAGATCAATAGTCCGACTATCTATATGACTGTCGTATACGTCCGATGTACGGACAAGGGTGAGCATAGAAGGAACTACCATGACTATGCCAGGAAAATATACATCTAACGACGACCGATTCCAATTCATTTTGACGTTTGTCTATTGTAAAACACAATCCTCGCCATAAGAAAAGCTGTTTTCGGGACCTACCGTTTTTACCCTAAGCATTCTGATACCTAATCACCTTACCATAGATGTTCTAAAACTTTCTTGAAAAAGGCCATTTTACTACCTGTTGAAATTATAAAATGCTAGTAGATGAGTTTGCTCAGGCTACCTGTCCGAAAACAGGGTAAATACGGTATACGAACAGGAAAGATCCAGATCAGCTAGCAAAGCCACAGTATCTGATAAAAGTTTTAGTTATATATGGATATATTCTACAGCTTCGGTAATCGGACATCGGAGGCCTGATTAGACCTCGCAAATGCTTTGACTTGCGTTGTTCGCACATGCAACCAAGGCTCATTTTCCATGTCTCTACTCCTGTCTTTCACTTCGGCGTATAGGCCAATTGTTTCATCATTGATTCTTTGTATGATTTCCTCTTCCAACTTAAAGAAAATTTATACATTTTCAGAGGGCGGGAAGGTATCTCTTCCAAAACTGTTCTTCCTACATTAAAAAAAAGAAGTCTACATAGAATTCGCTCCCCTTTACAGATAAGGCCTTTTCAGAAGGGTCTTGTAAAGTCATGAAAACTTGATGACACAAGGGTGGAAGAGGCGTTGAGACTTAACCGACCTCAGGACGTTTTATGGGCGCAATAGTCAGGGTATCACAAACTAGCTACTTACCCTAAATATTGGGTCGCCTTCATTATTTATCAGCTGCCCTCCAATGCGCAGTCGCCAGCGTGTCTGACTGCAGATCCAGGAGGTCTCAAATTCGAATCCCAGCTCGACCACATAACTTTCGTGGAAATTGACCATGAAATCATTGCTACGGTCATTCTCCGCTTTCGTTGATTCAAGAAGGGTAGTTAACAGTTACTGGAGAAAGTATATGCCCGAGTACTGTTTAACGGCTTAGAGGGCTAAGTCTTTCCAGGAAAAGTGTAAGTAGGCTCGAAATGGCCTTCATAGTGTAGACTAGGCTCAGTGTAAAACTCAAATTTAAACTCATCTTTACAATACTTGTCATAGGATGTGAACAATATAATTTATCAAAGTCAAGTTGATCTTGGAAACAAAGAGAACACATAAAGAAATAAAATCAAAGTTTCGGTTCCATTGAGACTCTTCTTATGACAGTGTAGTTTGCAGTGCTACATACTCCCCACTAGTTCTGGCTGAAACGGAAATCGAAAATTTTACATCATTTAAAAATTCTATGACAAGTAACCAGAACTCGAATATTTTCTATATGTTGAAATCCTATGACAAGTATGGCCCCTTTTACTACATGTTGATGTGTCTAAAACAATGCTGGATGAGTGGAAACAGTGTAGACCCTGATCAGACGCCACGTTCTGCGGAACCTGATCTAGGTCTACTCGGTTTGCTCAAGCCTATCTGTCCCAATAATCAGTTTTGGTACTACGTCACATCATTCCTGATACAGACATGTATTTATTAGTGACATATTAGTACAGTCAACCTTCTTTATACCGACACTCGATACAACGAAAAAAACTCGTTATAATGACAATTTGAATGTCACGTAACCTTTGCTCAAGGGGTGACGGTTAATGAGAAATTATGCAAGAATATTGCATTAAAACTTTAAGCAACATATGTTTTGGATATTTGTTAGAATCGCCTCACTGAGGCGATTCTAACAAATATCCAAAACATATGTTCTATGAGGAAATAAGAAAAAAACAAGGTCTTTCCAACATATCGTCCTGTCCATTAAGGATCCTTTACAACAGCAAATTCATTTTAATGGCAAGGTCTTTGGGGAACAAATGCTGTCGTTGTAACAAGTCTTCACTGTAACAGATATCTTGATTTTTCGGATTCGATTCTTCACCGAACTCACTTACCATATGTTCGTATCTTAAATACTCGGGCATTTTAACGCCTTATTTTCTTTATTATCCCCGCGCTTTTCGAAGAAAAAGTGGGGATATTGTTATACCCCCGTCCGTCCGTACGTACGTCTGTCCGTACGTCCGTCTGTAATATCACACCATTGATCCTTGACCATTTAAGTTAGAATCTTAAAACTTTCACAGGCGATAGCCCTATGGATGAGGACTGGAGGAACGCATTTGGAATTTGATGTGCACGAAGATATGCGATGGCGCTGGCGCGGGGATATGCGATGGCGCGCCATCGACTTGCTCTAGTCTAAAATTTGAAATTAAGTCCGTTTGAGCATCTTGTGATGTGTCTAAAGGGAGCTGTTTAATGGTAAACAGAGTAGATGCTGAACAGACACAGTGATCCGTATCGTCTGGGTCTGCACATGACGCATGTTACTAGTGCAAATAAAGTGAGTGCTTATATTTCCGCAGACACCTGGCATTACTTTAACTACTGAAGGGTCTTAAAAATTTTAATTTGTTACCGTATTGACTCTAAACATTTGGAGACCCGAACTACTTACCATAATTGTCCTAAAATTTGAACACTAGATTCTAAATTTAATGACTATTTCAGAGCAATAAACATATACAAAAACGCACGCAAGCACGCACGCATGCACACACGCAAAAGAATGAAAATAGCTGAAGCGTCGAAGTTTTCTAATCTAGACTAGCTTGTTTCGGCCAATTAGGCCTCATCAGTGACCCGGAATAAAATTTGCAAAAATCCCGGAGAGGGCCCACACTTATCGTAGCCCACCGTATTTATTCTAATATTCGGTCACTTTATAACTCCTTATCATTCGTACCACACGAGTCCAGATATTTGAACAACTCATTTTAATACCTGCTAATGTGTCTAATACTGCTGGATAACTGACAAACAGTGTAGACCATGATCGGACACCGCATTCTGAGGCGTCCGATCTGGGCCTATACTGTTTGCCATTGCCTATATGTCCGAATACTTAGGGTAAACACGATATATGCGAATAGCTAAGGTTCTGCTCATCCTGAGCAACCAAACACGCTGATCAGGACTGTCTCGTAGATAACTCTTTACGGTGTCAAATCGGTAACTCCTCTACTATCTGTGAATTAAGCCCGTGGTAAAAAAAAAAAAAAAAAAAAAAAAAAATACTTGCTTCCCCTGGTACTGTTATTATCTACCTGTACGATTTAGTGATAATGATTGTTTATTTAACAATTTACTCCAATTTCAATCAAAACGTATTTTGACCATCTATGTTTGTTTAAATAGCTGTATATAAATTAAAAGTTGAACATCGATTGAACTTACTGAAGTCAGCTTTATATCCGCCGATAAATTCATTATTCACTTACTCACTCACTCACTTACTCATTCTGTCTGTCAGTCAGTCAGTCACTCGCTCGCTCGTTCCTTAGTTCGTTCCTTCACTAACTCACTCACTTTGTCTGATCTTCTTTCCTATTTTCTTATAATAAAAATGAAATAAATTTATAATACATCGAATGTACATTTCAACAACAAATGAATAAATTGGAGCCGCAGCAACCAATTTCCAAAAGATCGGATAAGCCAATATGCGCAGTCTAATTATAACCTTCGCTCGTCGCATTAACTCTTTAAAATATCGAAGCCAGCCAATGCATAGAGCAATAGAGTGGGGTCTCTATCATGTAGATTGGAAAGCTGACCTTGTCTTCAACAATCACATTGTTGAAAATCATGTGATGGGGTAATAAATAAATAAATAAATAAATAAATAAATAAATAAATAAAATTTCGCATGATATTGACACAAGTTGCTGGTGTCAAATACACGATCGCGTGCTTAGAACAGAACTTAGAAAATTTATATTCAAAACTTAGAAAATGTTCGGCCTTGCTTATAGTTCGACGTTCGGATTACAAGTAAGCAAAATTAGGCGTATATGGAAGATATTTCCCATTTAGCTATATATGAACAAATTACATTATTGTAATCAATGGAATACTAGCTTTCTGCTCATACGTTATAATAGATTCGCAAATACTAATTTATGCATGATTTTTAGGTCCAAAAAAAAAAACAACAACAACAAAGATTCGCGTAATTTGAATAAAATTCTTTAAGAAATTAGGATTAAAAGGAAAAATACTATGGGCTCAGGTGAAAGAATCTTCTCATTGACGTGTTTCTATGATTTTTATACCAGATACAGAGCTTGAAATGCTATTTCATCCTAGACGTTATAATTTATAATCGGAAAATATATTAAATTAGGAAAGAAATTTATTTGTGTATTTCTATACATTTTCCTATTCAACTGCCTATCTCCGGAGGGCTCGGAGATTAACGGAAAATCCCATGATCGTAACGACTATTCTGCCCTATGCTTAGTGTCCGTCGTGAGAAAGTATGGACACTGTCGAATATACTAGCAAGAATCGAACACTGATCAGACTGCAGGAAAGCCTGATAAGATCCTTTGTTGTTAGCATTCCCTTTGACAATATGCATTCATGCAAAAAAAAAATACACGACTACCAAGTCAAAGAATGCGTAACCATCGGTTAAGAACGTGAAACAATTAGAGCGACATCGGTTTGGCATTCGATGACTCAAAAAAGGGTAAACAAACTTAGCATTTTCTGTGTTTCTTGAGCGATATAAATGTTTTGAGGAAATTATTTGAAAAAAAAAAAAAACAAAAAAAAACAAACAAACAAAAAACAACAACAACAAAAAACAAAAACAAACAAAAAAAAAAAAAAAAAAAAAAAAAAAAAAAGAAAAGAAACAAAAACAAAAACAAACAAACGGGGAATTACATTCAACAACCCATTGATATCCTGTTCTGTGGAGTAAATCTCAGACCACGCATATTGGCTGAATTATTTTTCGCGCGCTGAAGGTGTACCGAAAGCCATAGAAACACGTGGAAATTCGTGGTGTTTCTTTATCTAATTTTGCGCTTTGCTAGAAGTTCAGCATATCTTCACACACACACACACGATAGACACATATGATTATATTTGTGTTATGGATGATTTGGTTGTCAGTGCAGCATCGTCGAAAAATCGCCACGGGAAGGGTCGAAAAAGAATGGTTACGCATTAGAGCAGTAAGTTTTGTTATTATTTACATAGATCTAAAGCGTAACCACCCATTTTCGACCCTCCTTACTAGTACTAAATTTTGAGCAAGTCCATTTTACTACCTGTTGAAGTGTCTAAAATACGACTACATGAGTTGCAAACAGTGTAGACCCTTATCATACGCCGCATTCTGCGACATCTGATCTGGGTCTACACTGTATACTCAGGTCTGCCTGTCCCAAAAACTTATGATTATTATAGAATAACAATCCTGCTACACGATTTAGATATGACTCGAACATAATGGAGGTTAAGTAACAGATAACTTCCGGATTTTGGCTCATTTACCCATTTCACATATCGTATTTTCCTTTAATATTCAGACACTTTGACAAACTTTGAAGTCCATGACTTTGGCTATATTGTGATGTGTCCAAAAGGTGGTAGCGGAATGTCGAAAAGTGTAGATCCTGATCAGATGCAGCGTTCTTTGGCGTTTGATCTGGATCTGCACAGTGTGTGTGTGTGTGTGTGTGTGTGTGTGTGTGTGTGTGTGTGTGTGTGTGTGTGTGTGTGTGTGTGTGTGTGTGTGTGTGTGTGCACATACACATATGAACACACGCGCGTACGAAAGTAGCTAAAACTATACATGGAAACACCTAGAGACGTTCGTTTTAACTGCGCTTTTTAATGCAGCAGTTTTCAATATCAACCAGGTTCAGTAGTAATCAGTGCAATGTCGAATGCCTGTTTCTCTGGCAGCTAGCCGACATCACGTCTAGTATGTGACAGCTCCATGGAAGAAACGAAAATCTGATTCTTATGTCATTTTCATCAGCCAGAGTTTACCAGTCGTTTCTGTAGTAAAGCAGTGAAATGGAATTAAAGAGACAAATACAGCTACAGGAAGTGATAAAAAATGACCGTAAAAAAAGATAAAAAATGCAGAAACAGCTGGAGCCAGTCTAGCACCCACCCTGAACTTTTCTAGTGTCGGTTAAATAAGCAAATTCAAGTGGTACTCAAATGGACCAGAGTTAGGAGCAACTGTCCCAATGTTTTCAGTCGTGTGTGTGTGTGTGTGTGTGTGTGTGTGTGTGTGTGTGTCTGTGTCTGTGTGCGCGCTTGTGCGTGTGGTGCTCAGAAAAATAGACGGAGGAACTAACAAGAACAGAACAGGACGAACAAAACCGAATTGTCTCCCCTGTAAGGTCTTTACAAGAAAGAAGCAACAGTCTCGGAACATGAACTAAGGAATGGAAAGAATTGTCCGGATTTGCAAGCCCTTCTTAAATGTCCATGGTACCATTAAGTTTGCCTTATATTTTCGTCTCATTAAAGTTTAAAATATTTTTCTAAAGAATAGATCAACCTCCTCTAATGAGGTATATATCGTTCTTGTCATGAGTTTTCGTGACTAAGAATAGCCGTCATCGGTAGCCCGAAACAGGCCGAAAGACGCTAGTTATTGCAACAGAGGTAGCCGTAGAAACTTTATTACCTGTCATTGACACTATTATCACAATGACATCCCACCGAAACAATATCAAATGGAATATCTTAACAGCGTGTTACATTGTTAATAATAATATTAATTTAGGCACTACCTAGAAACGGGCATGGCAGTTGTCTAATTTTCAGTTAGCCTAAAAGAGTTATTGTTTTTTGTTGATGCAGGATAGGGTCACAATCTGTAACAATGCAGATGGAAAAGAAATACCGTAGACTGGTTCTATTTTTTATTACGATTCCTGCTGAATGTCACCTTAATCAGCTATTCGGTTCCAGTGAGCGTCTCTTTAACGTTGACCAACATTGTTGAAGTAGTCAAGAATGGTCAGGTATAAAAGCCAAGTCCAATTCGAAGTGCCAATCATTTTTCTGCTGATCATAAATTTTATTTTTGTCATTATATCTAAACTATGATTCAAATGTCTACATCAGTTTTATATCATCATACATTGCTTAATTAATATTCGACAAAAGACATTTCTTTTTTCAATGCTTTTGGATTTGATTTTTAAGCAGTTTATTGTCTTCTAGGGGTATAAAGGCCAAGTCCAGTAAATATAAAAAAAAATCATAGTTTTCTCAATATGGAAGCTAATATATACAGAGATCAGCTCTGTCTCAGAGAATAAATGTTCACTAGAACATAATTAGTTTCTTGCATATGAAAATTATGTCATATATTTAGCCATTTTTTCTGTCCATCTTTGCTTTGCACACATACTGTTCTAAAAATAGAAACGTCAGACCGCAATGAATATGAAAGATACAAAATGACCCAACTACTACTGTACAAAAAAAAAAAAAAAAAAGGGACAGGGAAGAAGACGAAAAAGGAGAAATAAGATTGATACAGATATTAATATCTATTAGATATTCTTAAAACACTATCTTCCACAGTCAGAAAATTCCCCCATTTCATCTCATTTCAGGACTTGTTGTAAGTAACGTCATTGTTTACAGGTCTATTTATAGATGCGTCTAATTTGGTAAACAAACAGAAAAAACTGATTTTATCGAAACATATGCATATGCTTGTTGAATCACAATGCACATGAACTAAAATTTCAGCATTTATAGTTAAGTCTGTTCTATAAAAGGACAAAATAGAGACAAAAAATCAAGAAATCTCTCTATCGGCTATTTTTCTTCAGAGCTTGGCTTTTATACCCCTGAAATGAGAAAAAATCACTCTCAATCAAAAACTATATCATTGCTGTAAATTACAATTATATAATATGATCATATAAAACTCATATACTGGACATTTGAATCGTAGCTTAGAAATAATGACAATAATAAAATTTATGATCAGCAGAAAAATGATCGGCGGATCGGATTGGACTTGGCTTTTACACCCGACCGTCAAGAATGGTCGGGTATAAAAGCCAAGTCCGATCCGATCCGCCGATCATTTTTCTGCCGATCATAAATTTTATTTTTGTCATTATAATTATCTAAGCTATGATTCAAATGTCCGGTACAAGAGTTTTATATGATCATATTATATGATTGTAATTTACAGCAATGATATTATTAAAATCATTGTTCTAGTTTTTGATTGAGAGTGATTTTTGTCTCGTTTCAGGGGTATAAAAGCCAAGCTCGGAAAAAAAATAGCTGAGGGAGATTTCTTGATTTGTTGTCTCTATTTTGTCCTTTTATAGAGCAGACTTAACTGTAACTGCTGAAATTTTAGTTCATGTGCATTGTGATTCAACAAGCATATGCATATGTTAATAAAATCAGTTTGTTTTTTTTCTGTTTGTTAACCAAATTAGACGCATCTGTGAAAATATAGACCTGTAAACAATGACCGTCCTGAAATGAGAAGAAATGGGGGAATTTTCTGACTGCGGAAGATAGTGTTTTAAGAATATCTAATAGATATTAATATCTGTATTAATGTTATTTCTCCTTTTTCGTCTTCTTCCCTGTCCTTTTTTTTTGTACAGTAGTAGTTGGTCATTTTGTATCTTTCATATTCGTTGCGGTCGGGCATTGCTATTTTTAGAACAGTATGCGTGCAAAGCAAAGATGGACAGAAAAAAAGGCTAAAATAGCTTATATATGGCATAATTTTCATATGCAAGAAACTAATTATGTTATAGTGACCATTTATTCTCTGAGACAGAGCTGATTTCTGTATAGCTTCACTACTGAGAAAACTATGATTTCTTTTATATTTACTGGACTTGGCTTTTATACCCCTAGAAGACAGAAAACTGCTTAAAAATCAAATCAAAAAGCATTGAAAAAAAAAAGAAATATTTTTTGTCGAATATTAATTAAGCAATGTGTGATAATATAAAACTGATACGTATACTGGACATTTGAATCATAGTTTAGATATAATGACAAAAATAAAATCTATGATCGGCGGATCGGATCGGACTTGGCTTTTATACCCGACCGTCAAGAATAAATAATTATATTTTTTAAATGCTTTTATAGCTTGGAAATTTCTGCAGTTGCTTCCGTTAATGAAATGGAAGTTAAACGAGTGTAGGAAGAATGATTTCCGTAATACAGTATCAATATCCGGCTGGTTCTACAGCGTTACAATTATCAGCAGATGACTACACTTAACACACAATTATTGTCTAGAAGATCGAAAGGACTTCCCAAAATTATTGCCATTTGCTTCCTGACCTTGCACCATGATCAACCCTCAGTGGCTCAAACTACCCATGTCTCAAACAATTTTCCATGGTCCCAAAAATGTTTGAGTCATTGAAGTTCAACTGTAGAAGGAAATGAATTATTATTCAATTTTCTGCCTGTCTTTGAAATTTCATTTACATGTCTTCTGCCATAAACAACATCAACAAGTGTAAACTCTAACTTCTTCCTGGTTATAATCAGATATTGTAATGTACTCTTCACCCATTGTAGACTGAATGAACTCCCCACACTACATATTGGAAGATTCTAATTTCAATTTTAGGTATGTCAGGCTATGCGATTTAGATATTCCTAGAGAAAAAATGGTTGAACTGTTTGCAAACAGTGCAGACCCTGATCAGATGCAGCATTCTGCGGCGTCTGATCTGGGTCTGCACTGCTTGCCAGTTACCCTTTTACAGGGTCTCCAGACTACAATGGGTTAACTTTTATCATAATCTTGACTCCTTAGCAATTGCTGGAGTTTCTGTTGAAATCCAGAGAGACTCATCATCTCTGACATCCCTGATACAAGTCTTTTGAGAAGAATTTTACTTTGACGCATCACTGTAAACAGTTTAGATACAAATAATGTTATTTCATTTTAACTCTTTTCCCGCAAGTGGTGACTTTTGTCGTCTGCTGATAACCTTTGCAGACAGTTTGGACCCAGATCAGACCCGACAAAATGTTCCTGATCTGGGTCCAAACTGTTTGACGCTCTGATTGTATTCCTGACCATAGAAAAGCATGCAAAATTACCCAGCATGCAAAGAGTCCTCAAAGCTCCAGTCACAACAGCAGCAGGGGACATACTAAGGTATACATTTTCATTTTTTTTTTCCGAGAAAATAAAGCTTACTATTTCAAGCCTTGTTTAAAATACACAACAATATTTTTATGTTGTTTGCTACAATTTCATGACACTTTCACCCATTTATGCAGAGTGGACTCTTCTAGCTCAAGTCTTTGGACAGGTCCATTTCCAATAGATAGGCCTCTGGTTAATTTTTATTATGTCTCCCCCCTTAAGGGTTGGGAGACATATTGTTTTTCCCAAGGCGTCTCAAACTTGTGTCTGCTCTATAACTTGAAAAGCATTCAAGCTATCTTCATGAAACTTCATATAAATATCAATCGACATTAGACAACATGCAGAGTGCAAGAACCATAATTCTTGCATTTATAGTTTTTGAGTTATTTCCCTTGGACTCTGTCACAAAACAGTGTCCGCTCTTTAAATTTGAAAACCGTTCAAGCTATCCTCAAGAAACTTCATATAAATATCAATCAACATAAACGATCTGCAGAGCGCAAGAACCATAACGCTTGCATTTGTACTTTTTGAGTTATTTCCCTTGAAATTTTGTCTGTCACAAAATTGTGTCCGCTCTGTAACTTGAAACCTGTTCAAGATATCTTCAAGAAACTTCATGTAAATATCATGAGATGACATGCAGAAGCAAGAACCATAACTCTTGCATTTATACTTTTTGAATTATTTCCCCTGGAACTTTGTCCATCATTAAAAAAACATATTCACTCTATAACTTGAAAACCATTCAAGACATCTTCATGAAACTTTATATGAATATCAATCAACATTGGATGATGTGCAAAGAGCAAGAACCATAACTCATGCATTTATTTTTTTTTTTTTTTTAGTTATTTCCCTTCGAGTCTCATTAGTTAATATAAATGTCCGCTGAATGTACATGTACAATGCAATATGAGACCAAAAAGGGGGGAGACACCTATGTTTTTGTAGAAAAATAAATTTTAGTTATTACCATATTTTAATGAAATTCCTGTATTTAATGCAAACAGTGTAGATCCAGATCAGATGCCACATTATGTGGCGTCTGATCTGGTTCAACACTGTTTGCCAATGTCCCGTTTATGGGACGCTAGGCATAAATGGGTTAAGGGTTAATTAATATTCACAGTCTAAATTACAAAATTTTCTGTTTGTAGGTACAACATGGAGCAGGAGAGTATATCTCCTGAGGGCTGCAAGACTTTGCCACACCAGTTCTTTTCAGTCATCTGACCACGATCAGGACGAGGGAGGGGTTGCTACAAGCTCAGTCCAGTCAGGTACATGTAGTTTGGGGTTACATGGCACAAGATAAGAAGTTTTTTCAACAGAAAATATACCATATGTAACCTCATAGCTCCAGATATGGTGCTTTTTTTTCAACCAGAAAGTGTTCATGTTTTTCTTATTTCTCCTTGAAAACATATTTCCTGGTTCTCATTAGAAGTGCCTCATTGAGGCACTTCTAATGAGTACCCACAACATATGTTTTCTTGGAGAAATAAGAAAAATATTTCCTAGATATCATCTCTTATGGGGAGCAATGCAACCTTATTACCACACCGTGCTAAGGTTTTTCAAAACTGGATAAGTTTATGTGAAATATCCACCTAATATGGGCACACTGAAAAAAAAAACAACCCAAAAAACCAACCATTACGAAAACACGCCTATTCAAATACACTGAAAATTTTACCACCAAAAAATGGCAATTTTTCAGATAAAAAATATTGATATTTTTCATATTTCTGCTCAAAACATAGATTGTGGGTACTCTATGTCTATGTTTTTGAGCAGAAATTACAAAAATAATGTATACCCCTGTAAACCCCAGTTTTACTATATAAAAGGGGTTTAAAGGGGTCAAAATTATATAGGTATGTTTTCGTGATGAAAAACAGATCAGCAACAACAGGTAATATTTAATGATGCTGATGCAGTTTTTTTTTGTCCTGAAATAATTTCATCTGTACTTTTTTTTTTCTGAATATTCTATATAAATTCCTGGACAAGCAGAATTAGTATTTTCCTTGCCCATTCCAAAATGTTTACTTGTTCTGGACCACCACACAGTAGGTTTGTCATGCCTTGTTAGAATGGTATCCAGATAAATATTTTTTTCTGATTTCTTAAAAAACAAAATAACATATTTTGTGAGTAGGTTAAACATCTTAAACTTTTGAACACTTTATTCCATACTATTTTGGCCGAAATTTTGCTTTTTATGTAGTTGTTTCTTATAATAAATGTACTTGGTGGCAATGCAAACAGTGCAGACCCAGATTTTCAGGAGCAGTCTGATCTGGTTCTGTACTGTTTGCATATGCCATTTTGTCTGAAACTGGTGTTTGAAATTATAAGACATTTACCATAGTCACTGCCATTGTCTTCTCGAGACATTTCTACTGAGTACCTGCAATACTTGTATTACATGTTTTTTTTTTTTTTTTTTTTTTAGAAATAAGCAAAGTATTGCTGTCAGAGGACTTGTTAAGAAAGACATCACGAAAACATACCTATATAATTTTGACCCCCTTAAACCCCACTTTTTTATAGTAAAACTGGGGTTTACAGAGGTATACATTATTTTTCTTATTTCTGCTCAAAAACATAGATTGTGGGTACTTGTTAGAACTGCCTCAATGAGGCAGTTCTAACGAGTACCCACAATCTATGCTTTGAGCAGAAATATGAAAAATATCAGTTTTTTGAAATTTTCAATATATTTGAATAGGCATGTTTTCGTAATGGTATTCAGTGGTAATTCTGGGAGAATTTTTCTTATTTCTTCATAAAACATATATTGCTGGTATTCATAAGACGTTCCCCACCAAGCCGCTTCTGTGGAGTAACCACAACATACATTTTTACGGAGAGCTGGAGAAAATTATCCCAGATTATTCATCCTTGCTGTGGACTCCTGATGAATCTGGGTTGTGTTTTCATTATACACGGTAAACTTTCTTTCTGTGGTTCATTTCTTGCAGCTGCTTTTCCACAGAAGACAGTTGATCTGAGGACCTCACCGGCAGAAGATCTGGAGAGAGAGGTTGGAAAGTTTCAGAGTATGTTCTGTTTATTAGCCATAGCACTAACAGGGACACAAACACTGCAATGTCATTTTAAGACCTTGACCTATCTTTCATGGTCTAATGACTGTCATATTGTACATTAACCCTAGCATTAGTAGCATTCCTTATTCAACTACAGTAAACCTTTAATGATGCAAACACAGATGACTCGCTTACCATGGCAGACTGCCTGATTCAAACTCATTTTTGAGTCCCTAGGAAATTATTCAGATTGCTCAAGTTAACAAATACTTACGGTAGTGATATTTGGGAAATATTATTTCATCATGAAAATTTATGTTTTGTTTACTCATTAGAATTGCCTCATAGTGGCAATTCTGATGAGTACACTCAACATACTATCATTCTATAGAATCTTAAAAGACATCCCCTTAATTACATGTATCCTGTTTTACCCCCTGACCTGGTGTTATGATTAAGCTTTAGTAGCTTGAACTACCCATGTCTAGAACAAAATAATTCGAGGGTTGATCGCAAGACTGTAGCAAGTCAGATGGTTGTTTTTCCCAATACTTAATCTCCTCACCATGAAGGTGTTATGAAGATTACAACATTTCTTTCTGTAAACAATGGAAATTTAGGTGCCATTGCTCGTATGAGCAATGGCACCTAAATTTGCATTGTTTACAGAGGGGTCAAAGTTGCCCTTAAACAAGGGTTTCAAAAACATGTTTGAGTTACTACAGTTTTGCACTCAACCCTCGAAAGGTATTTCAGCCATTGAAATTGGACTGTACACTATATATCCTACAGTTATCAAATGTGGCATACACCTCTTGTCTAACAGGGATTCAAATACTGTGGTAACTTTTTATGATCATGACCTACAATTCATATTCCAATCTCTTTGTCATTCTTTGGAAATCATAGTGTTTAGCTTGTGTTTAAAACTCGTGCTTAAGTGACTAAAACTGACAGGCCCACCAGGTGGTGAACCACTTTCTGCAGAATTCTTTTGATCATTTCTTGGCTGCAAAGCAGTTCTTGTTGCTACCATATTTGTTACAGCATTGTTGCTACCGTATTTAGCCTATGTGAATGATATAGACCAAGATCAGACATTGCAAAAAATGCATGTGATCAAAGTCAGCACTGTTTTCCACTCATCCAGCTCTTATGCTAAATGCTAAATATTGTCGCCCTAGTTAAATCTGACTGGTGATCAGTGGTTGCAGGTTCAATCCCCGCCGGGTTGGCTACATGTACATTTATTATAGGAGATTGATTATGAAATATTTTCTATGGTCATTCTCTCCCTTCTGCTGATTCAAGAAGGGCATTTGTCAGTTTCTGGGGAAAGAATGTGTACAATATTGGTTATCAGCTTAGAGGATTAAGCCTGCCAAGTAAAAAGTGGTTAGGTAAACTGACTGCACTCGTCATGACCCAATTACAGTGGAACTTCAATGGCTCGAACATCTTTGGGACCATGGAAATTTGTTTGAGACATGGGTAGTTTGAGCCACTGAGGGTTAATCATGGCACCAGTTCAGGAAGCAAATAGCGATAATTTAGGGAAATCTTTTCAATTTTCAACACAACGATTGTATGTTGAGTGTACTTATTAGAATTGCCTCGATGAGGCAATTCTAATGAATACACAACATACAATTACATGATAAAATAAGAAAATTTCCCTAAATATTTGTTTTCTTGGGCTAGCGGAAAAATTTCGTAGGGACTCAAAAATGAGTTCGAATTAGCCATGGTAAACGAGCCATCAGTGTTCAAGCTGTTGAGGTTCGACTGTAAGTTGACTGGGCAGTAAATCCTCAACACAAACAAACCCTTGTTAAATAAAGTCTTTACTTACTTACTTATTATTTTATACACATCATTGATCAACAGGTAATAAAATGGACTTGCTCAAATTTTAGAACATGTTTGGTAACAAGTTACTGAGTCTGATTACTTACATGTAGTGTAAATAATGTTGTCAGTGGGACCACTTTGATAAGACAAGTCCAGTGAGTACCTACAAAAAGATATGTTTTGAAGCTAACATAAACAAAATAAGCCCAAAATAATCACCACACTTTTCACTTTATGTGAAGGGAATTCTGAGAATTTGTTTCCTTGCTGAAGTTACTACTATTAAATATAGCTTTAGATATGTAATATCAGAAGAATTGTTGAGAAAGAGTATTTGATGGTAATTATGGGATAATTTTCTGTAGTTCTCCATTAAAACATATGTTGTGGGTACTCATTAGAAGCGCCTCAATGAGGCATTGTGGGTACTCGTTAGAAGCATCTCAATGAGGCACTTCTAAGGAATACCCACAACATATGTTTATATGGAGAAATAAGAAAAATTATCTCAGAATTATCAACAAATACTCCATTTTTACAATTTCTCTATAATATAGTGAACAAACTTGATTAAGCTGCTTCCAGAAGAGCAGTTGATCAAGGTCTACATTTTGCTATTCAGCCAGTAGTCCTTAGACACAACATTAACTACCGTAATATCCCAAAGTATTGGAACAGGTAGGCTTTTGCAAACAGTGTAGACCCAGATCAGAGGCTGCAGAATGTGGCATCTGATCAGGGTCTACTCTGTTTGCCATACATACAGCAATATTTAAGACACATCAACTAGTAGTAGAATGGACTGTTTCAAATTTTAGGACAAATATGGTAAGTAGGTAAGGTGTCCCAATACTTAGGGTAGGGTATATACGGTAGTAAAATTTGTTGGGGTCACATTCTATTTTTGCAGGTGCAAATATTAAGCGTTTCCTGCTGAGGCCAGATCAGCCCCCTGATGCAAGGATCCTGCGAGTAGCCATTCTAGGGGCCCCCAATGCAGGGAAGTCAACCCTTGTAAACAGTCTTATGAGATGGAAGGTACTGTATTTTACCAAGTGAACTGTTTAACATACTGTTTGGAAGATTTGAACAACTCCATTTTACTGTCTGTTGATTTGTTTTTAATTGTAAACTGCTGCATGATAGGCAAACTGTTTAGACCCTGATTGGACATTGTATCCTACAGCATCTGATCTGGGTCTACACTGTTTTCTCAGGTCTACATGTATTTGCCTAAATACTTTAAAAGGGCCGGCCTCTGTGGCTAAGTTGGATGCACATTGGACTGGTGATCAGGAGGTTGCGGGTTTGACTCCTGCCGGTCAGGAACATTCTTTTGAGGAGATTAATCATGAAATACATGTGTTTTCTGTGGTTGTTCTCTCCCTTTCTCTGATTCAAGAAGGGCAGTTGTCAGTTTCTGGCAAAAGAATGTGCACAATACTGGTTAATCTCTTAGAGGACTAAGCCTTCCCAGTAAAACTATAGTTAGCGCTTGACATGATCCCATTAGGTTGACTGGGCTGTAAAAACTTCAAAACTAACAAACTTTAAAAGGGTAAACACATGGTATATTATTAAGGGGACTGGATACACCAGGTACAAAAATTTAATTTTAGAGTAAATACTTGAGAAGAAACCACAGAAACAGAAAAAGGCAAATGGTTTCTAATAAGATATGGTTAAACAGAACAAAATATTTTCATTGAAAAGTAAAAGATAAGCAAAAACACAGTTTTCCGAGGGATGTTGACAGGACGGCAGGAGTTATTCAAATACATGTATTTAACCCTTGTCCTGCTGAATAAATTCAGATGCTATGCCCACTTCTAATTTTTAGCCAATCAGATTACTTGATCTGGATTGTTGCTATAAATTCACATACTTAATGGCAAACAGTGCAGATCCAGATCAGTTGGCTTCTTCAGAAGCCAACTGATCTAGATCTACACTGCAAAGGCAGGATTTATCCGGGCTCAGCAGGACAAGGGTTAATACTTTTCATCCAGAATTACTTTAATAACCAACTTATTGGGACAGACAGGTCTGGGCAAACAGTGTAGACCCAGATCAGATGCTGCAGAATGCAACATCTGATGGGTCTACATTGTTTGCTACTCATCTAGCAGTATTAATACACATCAGTACAATGGAGTTGTTTAAATTTTAGGGCGTGGTAAGGAGTAGGGTGTCCCAATATTTAGAGTTAATATTTTTAGTAAAATTTCAGTATCATTTTTGTTGAAAAAAAAAAGTGCCTTATCAATGGAAATATGACTGAACCATACACGTCAGCATGCATGCATATATATCAAATACATATTTTGTGTTTTTGATTAAAAATCCTTTATGTTTCTGTAAAAATAAATGTACAGATACAGTTCTATATTCAGTATTCTTCTTTGGAATTAATTTCCTTTGACATGATCATATCACCAGATAAGGCACTTTTTTCAACCAAAAAGAGTTAATAATTTTCTTATTTCTCCCAGTGATTTTGTGACCTGTGGGTCTTGCTTCATACTCATATTTGTCCTGTGGGACTTGCACTTCTTATACATGTGAGTCCCTGGACTCACACAATGCAGAAGAAAAGTGATTCAAAGTACATTAAGGACTCATAATTTTTTTCTTGGGACTTATTAAATTTCCGACTGGATCATGGAGTCCTGTGTTTGAATCCGGTTGGAGATGAATTTCAGCTCATGACTTTATTGCACTTCATTGCACATGGCCTTCCATTACAACTCTTCCATTGTCTCGATATGACTTAAATAGTGTTGAAAGGGATGCAAATTTCCAAAATCATAATCATTGGTACATACAAGAGTTATGTAAGGTTTGGTAGAGTCTGTAAAACTGCACATACGTGTAGCGTAAAATGTATTTTTCAGGTGAATCCAGTTTCTGTAAAAGTACACACAACAAGAAAGAATACCTTAGGTGTCTACACTGAAAATAACACACAAATAGTGAGTAATAATTTACAGTAGTGTGTAATATTGTAAAATTGTGAGTAGTACTTTGTAATAATGAGTTATAATGTACAGTAGTAAGAACTTTACAGTAATGAGTAATAATGTACAGTAGTGAGTAATAATTTTACAATAGAAAATATTGTTACAATAGTGAGTAATTATGTACAATAGTGAGTTATAATTTTACAATAATAAGTAATAATTTTACAGTAGTGAGTAATCATGTACAATGATGAGTAATAATTTTACAATAGCGAGTCATAATATACAGTAGTGAGTATTTATTTTACAGTAGTGAGTAATGGTATACAATGGTTAGGGATAATTTTTCAATAGTGAGTAATACATGTAATTACACAGTAGTGACTAATAATTTTACAATAGTGAGTAATACTTTACAATAGAGAGGACTTTACTTTATGCTTTAAGCATTTCAACATGAAATGTGAGGTTCTGCATATATCTCTTTATTTGTCATACTGGTATATCAGTCATTGGCATCAATAAATGAGCCACACAACATGAGAAAGTGTACCTTCTGACATGAGACTAATGAAGACTCAAATCAGCATGCTCATTCACGCAGACTGATCGGATTCATTGTCCGCATGAAGAAACTTTGCATCCTAGGTTATCCAAAATGCACCCAGTGTAGATTCTGATCAGACTGGGCGAATGCCCAGTCTGATCAGAATCTACACTGGGTGACCATGTCCGAAGGTATATCTTCTGACATTGTGGCTTAAACAGGCTTAAAAATGGGCATTGAAACTTGTCTCTTGTGTTTAGAAACAACAAGGAAGAAGAACTAAGGTCTTCAGGAACTGTTGACAGTCATAGAAATTGCCTGAACCAAGATTGGCAAAATCCACAAATCAGTTAATGAAGAAAATATTGGACCGATTTGCATTTGTCAATTCCCCAATACCAGATACATAGATGATGTCTCTCTCTGAAACATCCAAAATTTTCTAATTCTTTATATTTCATCTATCCTTGTGAACTTGAAATTAAGGATACTGCTGAGTCCAATTCCTTTGCCACATATTTGGCGTACATTGTATTTACTTGAAACAGACAATTCAGGAAAGCTTTGCACACATTTGAATGACAAGCGTGACAGTTTCAGTTTTCCGATGATAAGTTTTCCATTTCTTTGTGGTAACATTCCTTCCTCTCCCACTTATGGAGAACATGTTTTGAAGATTGGAACCAGACTTTCCTCTTCTTTGATATCATAGTATTTATTCTAACTATTGGGAGAACATAACCCATAACTCCAGATACAAAGGGTTGTCAGGTATATAGTTTTCTGATTTTACCACAAAAACATATATTGTGGGTACTTACTAGAAGGGCCTTAGTGAGATGGATCTAATATGTACCCACAAGATACGTTTTTGTAACATACACCACAACCTCTTTTACACTATTGTAGGGGTCCATAGCATAAACCTTGTTAGTTAAACAATCGTGTTATATCCAAACAAAAATGTATAGATTATATTGAAAAATGACCATTTATGGTCATTTTTCAATATAATCTATACATTTTTGGGATCCATCTTTGAACTGTGTTATATCCAAAACTGTGTTATAATGAACCGTGTTATAAAGAGGTTGAAGTGTACATTTTTGTGGAGAATAAGAAAAATATCAATACTTTATGTTGCAAATACTTTAGCAATCAGGAGGGACATAGGTATCACATTCAGTCATTGTTTGTCAGAGCATCACCAATGTTAAGTCTGCATTAATGGTAGCTCAGTTTCTCAAACACCAAGGCCTCTAGACTAATGAAACTACATACACACATCCACCATGATGCACCCTGCCCACTACCATTGACCATTTCTGACCTTGACCTACTTTTCACGCTTGGCTGAACAATGTTTAGTATGTGTGTTTAGCTCCGTAGCAGTGGTGATGTAGCCATTCAGCAAATTTGTAATTGGTTGAAAAAAGAACCTTATCTGGAGTTATGCATAGCCCTGTAGCATACATGTTGGATGAGTGGCAAACAGTGTAGATCCAGATCAGATGCTGCATTCTGCAGCATCTGATCTGGGTCTACAGTGTTTGCTTGGCTTGTCTGTCCCAGTACTTAGAGTAAATACTGTACTTTTGTTTTAGGTGTTCACAGATACTCCTGGGGTAATAACGTCAAGGGAGCAAAAAAAGTAAGTCTTCTTACGTGAGCTAGAACGTGAGAGCATGTACCTGACAATGTGAGACTAGTAAAGGATCTGATCAACCTGTTTATCGGTGCAGTCTGATCTAATTATTTGATGGGCACTATTGGATAGCTGTAGTTATGGATCTCTTCCAAAAATTGAAAAGTAATCTTCTTACAATGATTTTTTATACCGGCCTCGGTGGCTCAGTTGGATGTGCCGTCCAACTGGAGACCAGGAGGTCGCTGGTTCAACCCCAGCCAAGGCCGGCAACATTCTTTCGTGGAGATTGATCATGAAATATTTTCTACGGTCATTCTCTCCCTTCCGCTGATTCAAGAAGGGCAGTTGTCAATTTCTGGCGAAAGAATGTGCACATTACTGGTTAACCGCTTAGAGGACTAAGCCTGCCCAGTAAACGTGTGGTTAGGTAAACTGACCACGCTCGACATGACCCCATTGGGTTGACTGGGCCGTAAAACCTCAACACAAACAATCTTACAATGATTTTGAAAAAAAAAAAGTTTTTGAACTACATGAAATTTCCCATAATTTCTGACCCCCCATTCCCCCTTTTCTATAAAAAGTGATTAATTGGATGTATTTGTGGGTTGGAGTTTACCAAAATTTAGAATGCATTCAGTATTTCTTTTTTGTTCCCATGCTTTTTAAAAAAAATGATGGGGATATTGTGAATGCCTCCATCTGTCTGTCTGTCTGTTCATCTGCCATGCTTTATACTCCTAAACCACTTGGCAGAATTTAACCAAACTTGCTACATGACTTCTCCATATGGTAAGGGTGTGCAAGAGCAACATTATTTTTCCACCCTTTAATCTGTCATTCCATCCATCCACCTGTTGCACACACTCTCCTCTTAAACACTGGGCAGAATTTAACCAAACTTGCTACATGACTTCCCCTCATGGAAGGGTGTGCAAGAAGTACTAACATAGCCTACAGAGTGCTAATGCTTAAAATGTTTATGAGATAGAACACGTAATGAAACACTTTTTTACATAACCACAACCTCTTTATAAATTTGTTGCGGGGATCCAAACCAAAAACTGTGTTTATAGCTAAACAACTGTGTGGTATCCAAAAAAAAATGTAGAGATTGCATAGAAAAATGACCACAACCAAAAAAGATCTATATGTTTCTTATTTCTCAACAAAAACATATGCTGTGGGTGCTCATTAGAAGTGCCTCATTGAGGCACTTCTAATGAGCACCCACAACATATGTTTTTGACGAGATATAAGAAAACTATTTACCTGATACACACTCTAATCTAGACCTATGGTTTTTGCAGACATTGCTGTGAAAAATCATTAGTGGTGGATCCAAAACGGAGCTTAGAGGAAGTGGATCTTGGTAAGTGGCTCTAGAATGTTACTTTATAGTTGAATTGATTCTGTATATTGAAGTGGATTTTATATACATATAATTGAATTGTTCAAGTATTCAGATAAGAGGGGTATCCAGATAAAATTTTTTCTTATTTCTCCATGAAAACATTTGTGAATACCAACAGCGTATTTTTTCTTGGAGAAATAAGAAAATTGCAGGGTATACAGAGCTAAGGGGGTATGGTTATTCTTTGCTCGGAGGGGCATGTATGGTAAATGTCTGAAAATTTCTAACACTTTATTCCTTTCCCTTTTTGCCTAAATTTTGCTCCATATGCGGCTATTTCTTTAAGTACCCAGTGAAAACACAAACAGTGTAGACCCTGATCAGACTGCTCCTTCAGGAGCAGTCTGATCTGGGTCTGCACTGTTTGCATACACCATTTTATTGGCCACTTTAGTGTACAAAATTTCAGGACATTTACCCTACAATAAAATTTGCTATTAACATTACTTTTGGGAATATCTTAAAGTGGTATTTTTAGTGGGTGGTCTTGATATTGAAAAAAGAATAGTTCAATACAGTAAATGTCCTAACATTTCAAGCACTTTATTCCATTCTTTCTTTTTCCCAAACTTTTGCTTTTATGCTGTTGCTTCTTATACTATGTTGAATGGAAACAGTGGGTCTACACTGTTTGCTTATGCCATTTTGTCAGAAACCTTGGTGTAAGAAGTTTTAGGACATATACCGTATTAAGAAGGAAAACGGGACTGACAATAGCTGGTCTTTATAGTGCAGAGGTCTTAATAGCCAAATTTTTCTGTACATGAGTCAGATCCATGAGAAAAGCTGTCTTCAGAGAATATGGGAGATCTGCCAGGCTTAGATCTGTGTATCTGTAGTCTGGTCAGGGTTCTTTTCTGTTTGTCAGTATTCAACAGTATTCATTAATTGTGTAAGCTGAAAGCAAAGATTGTATGGGGTTTCAGGCTGATATGGGCCCCACATGGCACAGGGGCCCTTTTCTCATGTTATGAGAAATGTCTGGGTGCCTGAGTGGTTAGCACTCTTGACATCAAATCACCAGGTCCTTGGTTTGAATCCCACTGTGGGCAGAATTCAGCTTATGTCTGTATGGCACTGTATTGCTCAGAGCCTTTCATTATCACCCTTCGTCCATCATATTGATTTAATTTAACTGATGTAGAAAGGGATGTTAAACACCAAATCATAATCATCATAGTGATAGTTGTCTTATTTTTCCAAGAAAACAGGATTTGACAATCCATTTAAATTGTTTCCCTTGGAGAAATTGGATTGAAATGTCAAATTCTGTGTTTAGGTATGAATTGTCAAACCTTGTGTTCTGATGAAATAAGAGAAGTATTCCAATATGTCCTCTGTTGAAACTTTTAACCATCTTGCTAAATGTTAACTTTGTTTTATAACCCCAACAAAAGAAGTATGCCATGGGGTATATAGTTTTCATCTTTCTGTTCTTCCATTTGACATTGGCTGAAGGTTGGGAGAATCTGAAGGAATCAATGACATTTTTGACAACTTTTAGTGTGTTAGAATCGAAAAAGAACAGCTCTAGTTTGTGAATTATTGAGTAGTAAATCACAGATTGTCAGTCAGTTGTAAGCAAATAAATAACTCGCTTTACGTGATCATGTTTTGATCTACATTAAACTGACCTCCAGCCTGCGATTTAAAACTCAATAATTTATGGCTAGAGCTGGTATATTTCTTAATTGAAAGGGAAGCAACTGCAACATGTCTGTAATTCAGCTTTTGTTAAACCCTAAAGTACCATGCACACTTGTAGCAGACAGCATTCAAATAAGGCTTGTCATTTTATGCAAATTATTTGCCTCACAAAATTTGATTCACAAAATGTCAAGCCTTAATCTCTAAAAACAAAAATCAGGGCCCACTTGTTCCTAACTAACGATGTTGTTAGTTGATATATCGTTAAACTTTGATCATTAAATATGGCATATATGCTATTTTTGCTGAAAAAATTGTGAGTAGCTTTTACAGCAAAAATACCTGTGAATTATATTTGGACTTACTAGAACAGTTAACATTTTGACCACTAAAGAGCTTATTAAGCTAAGGATGCTTTGAACAACTAGGCCCAGAATGTCTTTTTTTTTTTTTTTTTTTGATTTGGGTTTTACGGCCCTTTCAAGAATATTTCACTTATATCGAGCCGATCGTTCATCGAAGGTGGGCGAAAACCGGAGAACCCGGAGAAAAACCACCTGACCATCCGTAAGCAGAACTTGGCTTTCCCACATATGACCCGAGCGAGGCTCCAACCACAGCGGTGAGAAACCTAATGGATTAAGAGTCAACTCTCTTATCCACTAGGCTACGGGGGCCCTTGCCCAGAATGTCATCTACTGCTGTTGTGAATGGCACTTTAGCAGTTTTTTTTTTTGTTTTTTTCTGCCGTTATTTGCAAGGGAGAGAACTTTTATGACTTTCTCTTTGCTTTTCTGCTTACCATTCCCCGTTCAAAGAGGGGTCTATTCTAAAAGGAAAGAATTTGCTCCCTTTTGGGAGCAAATTCTTTCCTTTTAGAGTAGATCCCTTTTTAGATTGGAGGCAAATTGATCTTGACAGGATTGTCTCCCCTGGAATAGGATCATTTTTCCTTAAATGGTTATGACCGTAAAGAGAGTATAAAGAAAATAAGTCTGACTATATTAACTCTAAATATTGGGATACCTCAATTCCTTGGCATATTTGATCTACAATTTCAACAAATCCATTTTACTCCTTTTTGATGATGTGGCTAAAAATTGCTGGACTGAGTGGCAAACAGTGTAGACCCTGACCAGATGCTGTGTACCATGGGTCCATACTGGCTGCTTAGGTTTCTCCAAGTACTTAGGGTTATTATGATATTTATCTTGCGCCAAATATTTCTTGTGGGTATTCATTGGAATTGTCACTGTGAGATGATTCCACTGGGTACCTAAGGGTGTTTTGTTGTAAAAATAACAAAAAAACTAGAATGCGCCATCGATGGCATGCCACTAAAAAATCAACATGCTATATGCTTAAAGTATGACAGACAGACACATGGGCAGATTGATCACTCTTGCACACCCTTACCATAAGGGGAAGTCATGTAGCAAGTTTGGCTAAATTCCGCCTGGTGGTTTAGGAGGAGATAGCGTGACAGACAAATTGACGGAGGCATTCAAATATTCCTGTAGCTAAAGCATGGGGATAAAAAAATCACTTTCTCATAGCTCCAGATAAAAGGTAATATCCAGGATCCAGTTGTTCAAAGCATCTTTAGCTTAACGAGCATATTAGTGGTCAAAATGTTAACTCTTCTAGTAAGTAAAATATCTAATTCACAGGTATTTTGCAAATGCAAAAGCTACTCACATTTTCTCAGCAAAAATATTAGCATACATGGCATATTTAATGATCAAAGTTTTAACAATACATTAACTAACAACATCATTAGTTTTGAACAACTGGGCTCGGTACTTTTCAGTTGAAAAAATGTCTTAATTGGAGCTATGTTCATTTGTCACCTTATCTGGCTGTCGTAACTGTCTTATCCAATGTATTAGGACAGGCATGCCTGAGCAAACAGTATAGACATTGAGCATTACACTTGTCCAGCAGATGTTTGGAGCATCAGTAGGTAGTAAAATGGAGATGTTCAAATTTTAGTATCATTCATAAATTGTATCCAGCTGGGATTATTTATAGATGAATTTGAAAGCATGAACAACTCTATTTCTGAACGTTTTGGCTTTAATGCCTTTTTCAGCTTAAAATTTTCCACATTAACTACATTTTCAAATAATTTGCAGCCATATTTTAAATGCAGTTAAAGTTCAGGGCCCGGTTGTTCAAAGCGTCGTTAGCTTAATGAGCTCGTTAAGGGTCATTTCGTTAACTGTGTTAGCAGATTCAATCCACAATATTCTGAAATTTTTTGCTGAAAAAATGTGAGTAGCTTTTGCACTGCAAAAGCTACTCACATTTTTTCAGCAAAAAATTTCAGCATATTTGCGTATCACTCGATTAAAATTTTAACGAATCTTTAACTAATGACATCGTTAGCTTTGAACAACTGGGCCCAGATTTTCAAATACGGTAAATGTCCTAAAATTTCAAACACCAAAGTGTCTCACAAAATGACATGTGCAAACAGTGCAGACCCAGATCAGACTGCTCCTGAAGGAGGGTCTGATCATGGTATACGCTGTTTGCTATTCCACTAAGTATTTTAAGCAACAGGTGCATACGAGGGTCCTGCAAAAAGTTTTTTCACTGGCTTGGGATTACTTCAGTGCTACGTTTTATCAAACATATTTTTATTACAAGCCTTCAAAGTATTCCCCTTTTACTGAAACACGTTTTTTTTAACCTATTTACCCAGTCGCGATAAGCAGATAAATTGTCTTCTTTTGGTATCTGTTGGAGACACTGATAAATAGCGCTGCCAAGAGAACTTCTAGACGTTTACTTATTTCCAGAAAGCATTTTCTTAAGCCTTGGAAATAAAAAGAAGTCACAGGGACTCAGGTCAGGTGAATAAGGTGGATGGTTTAAAACTTTCACCTTTTCAGAAACCAAAAAAATACTTAACAACCTCACACTTATGAGAGGAGGCATTGTCATGTAAAAGGTGGACTCCTGACGTCCTTTGCTTGGTCGTTTCTTATTGTAAAACTCTTTCACTTTCTTCAGTACAGAATTCTTGTAGAATCGGCCAGTGACTGTATGACCAGATGGACAAGGTACTTGAACGACTGGCCCACTTGAATTGAAGAAAATTGCGTACAACATCGTTTTCGAACTTATGGTTCTCTTGGCAATACATGGGCGTTTTTGATCTTTTTGCTTCCATTGCTTATTATCAGCTCTTCTTTGTGGCTCAAACATGTGCACCCAGGTTTCTTCACCTGGTAGCAAGTTAGAAATAACCCGACTATTACAGCCTTTGTATGTTTTCAAAAGTTCCCAGGCACATTTAAGGCGTTGTGCCTTTTGCTCCTCAGTGAGCAAATGAGGTACCCACCTAGCGCAAACCTTTCTCAGGTCCAAACGCTTTTTTCAGAATTGTTTGCACACTGCCTTCTGATATGCCAGTACAACTAGCTATATCTTTGACAGACAATCGCGCATCCTGTTTGACCACAATCTTTACAGCAGGGATATTAGCCTTGGTAACAGAGGTTTTAGGACTTCCAGGACGGGTATCATCTTCAACAGAAAATCTCTTAGCTTTAAAAGCTTTAACCCACCTAAAAACTGTGCGCATTGAAATGGTCTGAGGTCCATATATACCACACAATTCATTTAATATCTGCTTTGAATCTATATTAAGCCTAATGCCGCATTTAATATAGCTACGAATTTCACTCTTCTGGTCCATGTTCCAATGTTTGTTTGTTTGTTTTGTTTGTTTGTGTTGAGGTTTTACGGCCCAGTCACTCAATGGGGTCATGTCGAGCGCGGTCAGTTTACCTAACCACACGTTTACTGGGCAGGCTTAGTCCTCTAAGCGGTTAACCAGTATTGTGCTCATTCTTTCGCCAGAAACTGACAACTGCCCTTCTTGAATCAGCGGCCATGTTCCAGTGTAACAAGTAAATTGGTCAGTGTATATGACTGCATCTATTTCAATTTGAAATAACTCGGTCAGTTGGGAAGCAATTTGCATGAAATAAATGGGTATCGTTAGCTATTCAACATACCATTCAAATGCAGTGAAGCATTTTAAGATATACCTGGGATAAAACTAAGTAAGCCTATGAGTGACAGAACTTTTTGCACGACCCTCGTAAAAAGCAAAATTTAGGCCAAAATAGTATGGAAAAAAATGTTCCAAATTTTAGGACATTTATCTTACTTTCCAGCCAAATTTTAAATGCAATTAAAGTTCAGATTTTAGGGTAAATATTGTAAGGAGTTAAGGTGTCTCAGTTTTGAGGGTAAATACAGTAGTTAATAGCTCCAGATAAGGCACTTTTTCCAACCAAAAAGTAGCAATATTTTTCTTATTTCTGCTCAAAAACTTAAGTTGTGGGTACTCATTAGAAGTGCCTCATTGAGGCACTTCTAATGAGTACCGACAACATATGTTTTCATGCAGAAATAAGAAAATTATCATCTGAATACCCTCTCTTATCTGGAGTATGGTATTCTATCTGGTTTTGAACCACTGTTTTTTGTTATTATAGTTGGGGTTGTAGTGGATACATCTAACCATTTTACCAGATACGAAATGAACAGAGAAGTTCTGAAGATTTTAGAGGAATATAAACATATTCCTTCTGTACTCATACTTAATAAGGTAAGATTCAAGATTTTAAACCTTACAGCGCTAAGCAAAATTGAAGCAGATAACATTTTATTTTATTTTTTTATTATTTTTTAGAGAAAATTTTCAAAATAAGACTTGTCATTCCCTGTGAATCGTCTGCTAAGTAGACCATTCTAATGAAATGTCAAGCCTTATTTTCTCTGAAAAATACCAAAATATTGTGCTCTGCCGCAATTATAATCAGGTCGCATTGTTCAAAACTTTACGAATTTGTTAGCTAACCTGGGCCCTGTTGTTCAAAACTAAGGATGTCGGTAGTTAACATATGGTTAAAACTGTGATCATGAAATACGTCATATACGCTAATATTTTTACTGAAAAAATGTGAGTAGCTTTTGTATTTGCAAAAGCTACTCACATTTTTTCAGCAAAAATACCTATGATTTAGATATCGTACTTACTAGAACAGTAAATATTTTGTTCAATGTCAGCATACATCACCTCAAGATATTATAAGCCTTATTTGAGCGGTTCACCGCGAGATCGACCTTCAAAAGAAAGACAACTAGGAAAAAAAATTGTTTGAAACAGACTATAGCTCGTCCTAGTTGTCCCCCCTACCAAGCGTCCTGTTTCTAGGTGACCAAGATCGGGTACCAGTCACGGACTGGCTCCCTTCCGTCCACGCCACCGTAAGCAACCAATCAGGACGCGCCAGGTATATTCCCGCCAAAGCACGTACCAAGCGTGTGGCACGCCTAACGCATGTGGTAGACATTGTTACTATAAAGGGTAGACGCAAGGTAGAAAACATCACTATTTTTTTGGTCGCTTGCGAGGTCAGCACCTTCTGTATAGATTACGACGTTTGGATTTGGAAAGAAGTATTTTTCGCTAGAACAGATAAGTCTGTATCTTTATTTTCACTAAAGCTTTTCTTTGTAGCCCATATCAGTAGTAAGATGTTGTGCATTAATTGCAAGCAAACTAAACTTCCGGCAGACAGCCATGTTTTATGTTTTAGGTGTTGCGGGTTTTCGCAACTATCTCCTTGTGCCAGGTCTGCCAATTGGGCTTCAGAGATCTGGGAAGAATTACCCCACTTCCCCTCTTATGTATCTTCTGGTCGGGGGCAGGCTCAGGGATTCCCTTCTTGTACTCTGGTGAATAATTTTCAATTGAACTCTGAGCCTGCTCCAGATTTGGAAAACAGACGTAGGGGACCCCAGGTCGCCGTTACTGTCACTAGTAATGAATGCTTGACTAGGGGACCTCGCCCCGCCCCCAGCGATGCTTCCCGACGGAAGGCAACGCAGGGGGCGTTGGCAAACCCCTGTTCCGGCGGAAATTCCGAACCTAGGTACCTGCCGGGTTATCGTACACCTTATAGGTATGTTAGCTCGGCGGCCTTTAATACGGCGGGCTGATTCCCAAGTAATGTAACTGTGCCTTCCTCTCAATTTTCTTGGCAGGAAGGCGCAGATCAGGGGGCCTTTTATTGGCCTTATTTTTATCCCTGGGGTTCATGGGATGGCTTTAGTGGGTATGGTTATTACCCCAACTTATATTTGCCCTGTCCCGAAGCCGTTCCTAGCTCGTCCAGTTCAATTACTAAGGCTGTTTCCCAGGAGAATGGTTCTCTCCCTTTAGTTGCTGGCATTCGTACCACACCAAATATCCAGGTAACAGGATCTGTTTCTCATACTTCTCCTGCGGTGAATTCATTTAGGAATCCAAAACCTATTCAAAGTGGTAAGGACAAAGTATCTCTTTCCACTGTGCCTACTATTAGTAAGGCTTCTCAACATAATAATACTATAGCCATTCCGACTTGCTCGGTATTATGTTTCAGGAAGGTTCATTTTCAGATTCTTTGATAGCGGAACCAGTTATTGGTACTACCAACTTGGGTAAAAGTAGAAATAGTAAGAATAGACTGGGTACCTCTTCCACATCATCTGCTCTTCCTTCAGTCAGGGTAAGTCAGAATGTTAATGAAGCCTTCGGGCATTTGTATACGGAGGTACAGAATAGCAGCAGGGTTCCATTTGCTGACTATTCATCTGTAAGCGCACTGGGATCTGTAGAGGACGATGTCCCTATAGGTCCTAGTGTTTCTGCAGCCAGACCTTTTGTGGCTATTCCTGCTTTGAGCAAGGATAGTTCTTTAGGTCTTACAGCTATGCCATTGAGGGTAACCAACCCCTCACGTAGCACCCCTGACATTGCCTCAGCCATATCCCAGGCAGTATTGAGGACTCTATCAGGGTTGGGCAACTTGGCTTCGTCAGTGGATCTCCCTTCTGTTGCTGAAGAAGGGGAGGGGCAAACTTTCACGGGTCAGTCTGGATCCACTGGCAATGGTTGGGACCATGTTCGGACCATTAGCCAAGACCCCCGGGCTCCATATCATGGATGTGATTATGTCCCGGACCAGGCTCTGTCAGAGAGTTCATTAAGTTCTTCTCAAAAGAGCCAGTCTCATGAGCCTGCCACAAACTACCATGAGACACTGGAGGAAGTTTACTCCCTTTTGGGAGACCTTTGCCCCAAGGCTGACCAAACTCAAGACAGCGCGCGAGTCCATTCCCTGCTTGAGTCTATTTTGGACCAGCCTACTTCCTCCAGGTCAACACTTCCAGAATCCTCAACAGTGAACCAGTTGATGGGGAAGCTGTTTGACAACACCGCAGAGGCTAGAAATAATCCAAACTGGTATGTACCTAAGAAAACAATTGATTACAATTGATTACCTTGCTCGACCACATTCTTACGCTTGTCATACGGAATTTTGGCCGAGTAAGATACCCACCCTTGATGCTGACGCTGGCAGGCTAGGCATCTCAGTGGGCAGATTCGCCTCTTTACCAGTGGCTCATTTAGAGTACCTGGAGCGGTTAGCAAGGAGAGCGGTGGCCATCAGTTCACATTGTGATTTATTTTGGTTCGGCTGCATTTCAGGCCCTCTGCGCAGAGCATGTTGACCCGGATGTTCTGCGTAGTCTACTTCTAGCAGTGAACCGCTCTGCTAAGCACATCATGGCCCTAGGCCTATCTGTGTCTGCTGTGCTGTTGCATCAGCGCCGTAACGCTGCTCTAAATACCTCTAATTTACTTTTATCTCATAACAAGGACAATCTTAGAGCAGCTCCTCTGAATTCTTCCTCTCTTTTTGGGTGTAAAGTAGAGGAAGTTTTCAGAGCAAATTTAGACGATAGACATCATTCCCTCCTGAGAGCAAATTATTCAGGAGTATCGGCCAACAGAAAGAGACCTTCCTCCTCTACTTTTAATTCAAATCCAGCGAAGAAGTCTAGGTGGGAACCAAAAGCTAGCCGGGTTCCCACTTCCACTTCTTCTTCGTCTGCTGTCTCTTTCAAACGGTTTCGATCCACCAAGGGGGGCCGTGGTGGATCATCTTCTTTCAGGGGGGGCCCGCTAGGAGGAGTAAATGACATCATCAGGGCCCTTCCACCTGCACCTCATCCTTCTCTTCCGGTGGGAGCTCGTTAAATTTTTGTGGAGGCTTGGTCAGCCATAACTCGGGATTCCTGGGCCCTTTCTATTCTCCGGAAGGGCTACAGGATTCCTTTTGCAAGGGAACCTCCATTATCGTTGTCTCCAATTCTGTTCCTTGTAGCTCAACAACATTTAAATCACTTGAGGGAGGAGGTGCAGATTCTACTGGAAAAGAAGGCTGTAGAGATTGTGAGAGATACTACCTCTCTACAGCCGGATTTTCTTAGTGAAGAAGAAAACCGGCCGTTTTTTCGTCTCATTATAGACCTATCATCGCTCAACAAAATGATGAAGGTAGATTACTTTCAAATGGAAACTGCGGCCTCCATTCGGAGAGCTATTCCTCCAGGGGCTTGGGCGGTTTCTATAGACTTTATGAACGCATACCTCCATATTCCTATTCATCCAGCGTCTCGCAAGTACCTGAGATTTTCCCTAGAAGGCACTATATAACAATTTCGGGCGCTTCCATTCGAAATCTCAACAGCGCTTTTCGTTTTTACAATCTTGATGGAGATTGTGGCGGGACATATTCGATCTCTAGGACCAAACATTCACCAATATTTCGACGATTGGCTTGCGTCCCTACTGTCCGACCTTTCACTAGCTTGGGAAATCATTACAAGTCTGGGTCTAATACCAAATCCTCTGAAATCAGACCTAGTTCCATCTCAGGACTTCGTGTATGCAGGAATGAGGTTCCTGACTCACATTGGCATTGTCAGAGTTCCAGAAGAGAGTCATCAAAATTCTTGTCCTTCTATTTCGGGTTCTACAGATTCAATTCATTACCGCCCGAGAATTTTTGTCCATGTTGGGATCACTCAATGCTGCAGCAGACTTAGTTCAGTTGGGTCGCCTTCATACGAGACCTCTTCAGTTCCATCTTCTGGCCAACTGGAAACCTCACCGCGACAGTTTGGTCCAACCTATTCCAATATCCCATTCATGTCGTGTAGCAATCAAATGGTGGATGAATCCTTCCATTTATGTGGCTGGAATTCCCCTTGTTATACCAGCCCCAGATTTCCATCTGTTTTCAGATGACAGCCATTCGGGCTGGGGCGCACATTTAGAACCCCTAGGTCTAGAGGTTCAGGGACTGTGGGATGTTGCTTCCCAAGACCTTCACATCAACAATTTGGAGTTACGAGCAGTTTTCCTAGCACTCCAACATTTTCAGTCACATTTACAATTCTTGCGTGATGGTAGCGTCAGACAATTCATCAGTAGTGGCTTACCTCAAGAAGCAAAGGGGGACCCACTCTTCATCTCTGTGCATGCTAGTATGGGAGCTTCTTTACTGGTGTCATCATAGGAATATTCACATTCAAGTCAGGCATATTCCAGGGAAATTGAATGTTTTGGCAGACAGCCTGTCTCGCCCAGACGAATTCTGCCCACCGAATGGTCTCTAGATCGGGAGATAGCTACCCAAATTTTCAGTCTTTGGGGTACTCCTCAGATAGATCTTTTCGCCACCAGATTAAACCATCTTCTGCCCCTGTTTGTTTCTCCAGTACTGGACCACAGGGCTTGTGCAGTGGATGCTATGTCACTAGAATGGAAAAACCTATTCGCATACGCATTTCCTCCATTCAAACTTGTTCCCCTGGTTCTAAACAAGATGAGGGATTCCAACAGTCGGTTCATTCTCATAGCCCCGTGTTGGCCTCAGAGGAGCTGGTTTACAGTCATTTTGAGTCTCATAATAGACTTTCCCAGGGAATTTCCGGTTCATCGGGGTTTGGTATCACAACATCAGGGAAAAGTACTCCATCAGAATCCAGCTATGTTGCATCTTCACGCTTGGAAGTTGTCAGGAGTCAAATCAGAGGTAGACACATTTCTGAATTCGCTACCCAGTGTATCTCTCAATCCCGCAGAGAGTCTACGCTCAAGGTCTACTCTGCGAGGTGGAAGATGTTCTCGGATTGGTATTTGCAAAGGGAAGTTAATCCTGTCGATCCCGCTTTAAATGATTTGGTAGATTTTTTATTGCTACCTTTTTAACACCCTGAAATTATCGGTAGCTTCTATTAAAGGCTACCGCTCCGCCATCTCAAATACACTGAATTTTTTTTCCAAATCAGCAGACTGTACGGCGGACCCAATCGTTTCAGATCTTATTAAAGGTTTTGCCCTGAGAAAACCGGTTGCCAGATCTCTTACGCCCAAATGGAATTTGACTTGTGTTCTTGGGTCTCTTAATAAAGCTCCTTATGAACCACTAAAGACTGCTGACATCAAATACATCACGCTTAAAGCAGTGTTTCTTCTTACATTTGCGGCTGCTAGAAGAAGTGAGATTCATGCTCTGTCAATTGAGGAAGCCTGTTTTAGGTATGACCGCAACTCTGATTCCATTACCCTCCTCTCACAACCTGGGTTTTTAGCAAAAAAACCAACTTCCAGAGTCATTACCAGAACCTATTGTTATTCTAGGTCTTTCTCAGTTTTGTGGTTCTGATACGGATGTTAGACCTTTGTGTCCGGTCAGAGCTGTTAGAGCTTATTTGTCCAGAGTGAAAGCTAAGAGATCGGGAAGGAAGAGACTGTTTTTTTGCCACTGAAGGGCTCTAAAGATATTTCACCTTCCACTATTTCTTGTTGGATCTGTGACGTTATCAAACTAGCTTATGCAGATTTATCATCTTCGGATCTTTCATTCATGAAAATCTCGGCTCATGAATTTAGAGCTTTGTCTTCGTCTTGGGCTTATTGGAATTCTGTCGCCCTTGAGGATGTGGTAAGGGCTGCATATTGGCGTACAAATAGTAACTTTTCTTCATTTTACTTTAGATATTTGGCCCCAATTAGGCAGGATACATCGTCATTGGGACCTCTCGTGGCGGCGCAGTCTATTACTGGCTGCCATCGTTCTGTATCTTAAGTCTCTTCACAGTATTTTAAGCCTGCTTGAATCCGGTGTGAAACTTTTCTTCAAAGGGTCTGTCTTATTCTTCTCCATCAACGGATATTGGCATTCGACCCGCAAGCATACCTACAATGCAAAAATATTCCCCTAAAAATACTATGAATTACCAGGGGACTGCTGAACTTCACCGGATTCCAGCATGGGTGAGTAGAGATTTATATTTTTATTATTACCTTCCCACCTATGCTTATTATTCAGGCTTATAATATCTTGAGGTGATGTATGCTGACATTGAAATGAAATTTTTAAAGTAAAATTAATTTCAATTAAAGCATACTCACCTCAAGATATTATCAAATGTCCCTCCTCCCACCCCGCTTTCATTGTTAAATTTTATTGCTCCCAAAAAATAGGGATGTTTTCTACCTTGCGTCTACCCTTTATAGTAACAATGTCTACCACATGCGTTAGGCGTGCCACACGCTTGGTGCGTGCTTTGGCGGGAATATACCTGGCGCGTCCTGATTGGTTGCTTACGGTGGCGTGGACGGAAGGGAGCCAGTCCGTGACTGGTACCCGATCTTGGTCACCTAGAAACAGGACGCTTGGTAGGGGGGACAACTAGGACGAGCTATAGTCTGTTTCAAACAATTTTTTTTCCTAGTTGTCTTTCTTTTGAAGGTCGATCTCGCGGTGAACCGCTCAAATAAGGCTTATAATATCTTGAGGTGAGTATGCTTTAATTGAAATTAATTTTACTTTAAAAATTTCATATCACTAGCGAGCTCAGTAAGCTAACAATGCTTTGAACAGTTGGGCCCTGATGTTAAAATTTCTATCTTGAAATATGGCAAATACATTGATAATTTTGCTGAAAAAATGTGAGTATCTCTACTCAAATTTTTTCAGCAAAAATATCCATGTATTTGAAAATACCTTAGCTACAATGGTTAATGAATTTGTCATTAACAAGCTTGTTAATCTAACAATGCTTTGAAAAACTGGGCCCAGTATAAAGGGAAGTAACTAGAAATGGAAACATTTACCCCCTTTATAATTGGAGGCAGCTCTTCAATGAAAGTATTTACTCACTATGGTTAACCTCAATGATTTTGGAAGATTTCAATACTTGAGAGGCAACTTTCTGTCTGCAAAAGTTGTCTACCTTTGCATAATGTTAGCAGAATGACATAGCTCCAGGTACGAGGGGTATCAGGTAAATATTTTTCTTGTTTCTGCATGAAAACATATATTGTTGGTACTCAAATGAAGCCCCTTGGTACATTCTGTTTTTGCTTCCCTTGCACTGAAAGTAAACGCTAAGCATGCTGGGTAACATTTTCAGCAGATAACAGTTGATGATATTTTCTAATTTTACCAGAACACACGGTTTGTCAATTCATATCTGAAAACAGAATTTGACATTACATGCAAATTATCTTATGAGGAGACAATGAAATGTCAAAACCCATTTTCTCAGAAATAAAAAAAGAAAAATATTTCGAAATGTCGTCTGGTGAAATTTTTATCCAGCATACTTAACATTAGTTGATGCTCACCTGTCCTAACTCTACTCCACACCCAATAGAGCCTGCAGCTCCATATTGGAACTCTTGTTGATTATTGTCTGGGAAAATATTAATTTTTCAAGTAACTGTTTGGGTGGTCTCAGACAAGCAATATTGTGCAAAACCACATACGTGATGCATTTTAATTGTTCCTTTCATTAAAATTATTATAAATCTATTTTAACTATATTTGATGTGTCTATAACTTGCTGAATGAGTGGCAAACATTGTAGACCCTGATCAGATGCCGCTTTTGCGGCATCTGATCTGGGTCTATACTGTTTGCTCATGTTTCTGTCCAAACACTTATATTAAATAAGGTATTTGCAGTAATTATTATTTGCAATATTTATTTTAATAAACTGAAGAAACTTGATATTTGTTAATGGTTACCATGGCAGCTCTTTTTTTCTATTATTTCAAATTCACATAAAAGGGTAAAAAATAATTGCCATGCTTGTAACATTATACTATCAAATGTAAATTTATCAGTAAATTACAAACTATACAGTAAAACCTGCAGCTCATGGAGATTGATCATGATATAATTTTACACTTATTTGCCCCCTTTTATTGATTTAAGAAGGGCAGGTGTCAGTTACTGGCAAAATTGTGCGTACAAGAATTGGTTAACTGATTAGAGGACTGAGCCTGCATAGGAAAAAATGCTTAAGCCAGTGTTGGAGGGTATTTGTAGCCCAGCAAACTACAGCACTGTCATATGGAGAGTTTCAATAAAACCGAGACTCTGATTTTTATTCTTCATCACGAAAACATGCCTATATAATATTGACCCCCTTAAACCCCACTTTTATAATAATAGTAAAACTGCGGTTTACAGGGGTATAGTGATTCAAGAAGGGCAGTTGTCAGTTTCTGGCATAAGAATGTGCACAATACTGGTTAACCGCTTAGAGGACTAAGCCTGCCCAGTAAACGTGTGGTTAGGTAAACTGACCACCCTCGACATGACCCATTGGGTTGACTAGGCTGTAATACCTCAACACAAACAAATAAATACAGGGGTATACATTTTTTCTTATTTCTGCTCAAAAACATAGATTGTGGGTACTCGTTAGAACTGCCTCAGCGAGGCAGTTCTTACGAGTATCCACAATCTATGTTTTGAGCAGAAATATGAAAAATATCAGAGTTTTTTTATCTGAAAATTTTCAGTTCTTGGAGATGAGTTTTTCTGTATATTTGAATAGGCATGTTTTCGTAATGTTTACAGCCGTGTAGCCTAATGTTGCGCATCTGCCAATGCTGCTCACTCAAATATTTTCTCCCAAAAAATTCCAAAGTATTATTTTGTGGGCGTATGTGATGAAACATATCAAAAGGTACATGACCATTACAATTTGCAGGGGGAATCAGGAGTTTATTTCAAAATAATGAGGAAAATGTTTTCACTAAAACCAAGGGACCTTTTTCCCTGAACATGAAATTTAATAGGTGGTTTTTTCAGTGTGAGCAATGAAAATGGCACAAATATATTCTGAATTGATTAGTGATCATAGAAATGCATCTTTAATCTAAAAACATTCTTTATGTCCAAGGCAACAGGCAAAATTCTAACAGGTGCGCGACATTGGCAGACATTTTTTATGACACACAAACAAGGGGGTGATGAAGTTGAGGGATTATTATCTGCAAAATTTGAAGAAGAAATTAAATGAAAATAAACTTGTTTTATTTATAATATATTATTCTTCGTTCTAGTACATTTAAAAATTAAAACTGGTCTAGCGAACATCTTTTAAATTCAGCTAAAATCCTTAGATGCTCTGAATAGGCTGACAGCAGTGTATGTAATGTTTGTTTCCAAAGAAAACCTTTGTAGATTTTATTTGCACTTTGAGGTGTCCAGCCAAAAAAATATTTGTAAGTCCCCAGTATTAGAAGCAGAATTTTTTTTTGGAGGCCAGCAGCACATTTGCAGGAACATCCATGGGAGTTTCACAGTTTAAGGGGAATTTAAATATCTCCAAGAAAAATAACTCTGACTTGGAAATATATTTTCTGACTGCTAATCAGGGCCCAGTTGTTCAAAAAATCATTAGCTTAACAAGCGTGTTATTGACAAACTTGTTATCTGTTGTAGCTAACATATTTTCAGATACATTGATAGTTTTGCTGCAAAAATGTGAGTAGCTTAAGTTTTGCAATGCAAAAGCTACTCACATTTTTTTAGCAAAAAATATCAATGTACGAGGGGAGTTCAGTAAGTTCGTAGAACTCGGGGTTTAACTCACAGATTGGAAGATGGTTTCAACATTATTTTTCAATATAATCCCCCTTTACTTCAATGCATTTGGTCCACTTTTCTTTTAAGCAGCCTATGCCTTTGAAATAAAAGTCGTCTATTTGGTCCTCAAACCAAGCATCTGTAGCAGCCTTGAGCTCATCATCGTCCCGAAATCTCGTTCCACGCAAGTGGGACTTCAAATTTCAAAACAGATAATAATCACTTGGGGCCAGGTCTGGACTGTATGGCGGGTGATTTACCTGCTCGAACTTGCACTCATGAATAGTCGCTTGTGCAACTCTGGTCTTGTGCACAGGGGCATTATCATGCAAAAGAAGGAGACCAGCAGCTAGCTTTCCCCTTCGTTTTTCTTTAATAGCAACCCTTAATTGTTTAATGACATTGGCATAGTATTCTCCTGTAATTGAATTACCAGCAGGCTTTTAATCTATCAATATAATCCCTTTGGAGTCCCAAAACACCGTGGCCATTACATTGCTGGCTGATGATTGGGTTCGAAATTTCTTAGGTGGGGGTGAGCCAGGGCGCTTCCATTGCATGGACTCTTTTTTAGTATCTGGGTCCCAGTGGTGAAGCCAAGTTTCATCTCCTGTTACAAGACAAGTGTTAAAGTCTTCTGGATTGGCATTGTACACTTCCAGAAGTTCTTGGCTTGACTCCACCCTTTGCTGACAATCTTGCATGTTCAGGTTTCTGGGTACCCACCTGGCAGATACTTTTGACATGCCTAAATGTTCATGGATTATAGTGTAAACACTTCCATTAGAAATACCACATTCTGAGGCAAGTTCGGCAACTTTGATTCGGTGATTGTTTAGCACAAGTCTCTCAACACGGTCGATCATCTCCTGGCTGATGACATCAGCAGGGCGACCTGGCCTTGGGTCATCTTCTAAGGAGTCTTGCCCACGTTTAAATTCTGCTGACCACTTTGCCACTGTGGAATACTTTGGGCTACTATCACCATACACATCAGCCATGCGCCGATGGATTTCTTTGGCCTTTGCACCCTCCTTAGTGAGGAACTTTATGACTGCTCTAAACTCAATATTCTGACTTTCCATTTTTGCCTACGGGTATAGGTTTTCAAACAAAAAGTAAGAGCAAAAATGTATGTGTTGACTGAACGGCTGTTATCATTCAACTGACAAAGGTTTACACAGCACAAAAATGAAAAAAGAAACCATGAATTGTATAGAAAAATACCGAGTTCTACAAACTTATTGAACTCCCCTCATATTAGCCGTAATTCAAGATAGAAATTTTAACGTCACCTTAGCTAGCAACTTAGTGAAGTTTTGAACTGGGCCCTGGATGACTAATACAAACATTATATGAAAAGCCTTTAATGGGACTGGATACAGTTGGTAGTTTTTCTGCCATTATTTACAAGGGGGATGACTTTAACCTATATAAACCTGGCGTCCCATAAAAGGGACATTGGCAAACAGTGTAGACCCAGATCAGATGCAACAGAAAATGGCGTCTGATCAGGGCCGGCACTGTTTGCATAAAGTATAGGAATTTCTGTAAACCATACTTTAGGAATTTCTGTAAACCATGGTAATAATAAAAACTAACCAGACACCCTTTTACTGAATGGACCAGTTCAAAGAGTTAAGGTAGAAGAATCCACTCGGCATAAATGGGTTAATGACTTCCAGTTTGCTTTCCTGTACACAAAACTCCTTCTAGAAAGGAGTCTTCCATATAAGGAAGGAGTCTTTCTTTTTAGAGTAAACCCCTTTTCAGTAAGGAGGCAAAAAGGGTTGACGTGGTGTTAAACCCTAACACAATCTAACATTATTTTATAGAAGAATGAAAAGGCATCCATAGTGTATCCTCATTTGCCTGTTGACCTATTTCAAACTACCCATTTCTCGAACAAATTTCCATGGTCCCAAAGATGTTTGAAGTTTGACAGTACTTTGATTAATTAACAAGAATGGGAGCAAAACATCTAGAGTAGTTTGATTTACAAAAGATTAATGAATTTTCAAGGTATCATAAAAGTGGTTATTTTTTCAAAACTGAGAAAAACAAATGCTTATTTTTCATGAAACAAAGAAAAATGAACTTTTATGTATTGGAATTTAACATAGGTCTAGATAAGAGTGTGTGTCAGGTAAATAGTTTTCTTATTTCTCGACAAAAACATATGTTGTGAGTACTCATTAGCAGTGCCTCGGTGAGGCACTCCTAATGAGTACCCACAACATATGTTTTTGTCGAGAAATAAGAAAAATATGGATACTTTTTGGTTGGAAAAAGTGCCTTATCAAGAGCTATGGGAAAGTAGTTTGTTGACAAAACAAAACCCCTGACTGATTACTAGTGCTCTTATTCTGTGTTTGCAGGTAGATGACCTGAAAAATAGACACGTATTATTAGAAATTACAAATTCTCTAACAGACGGTATAGTAGGAGGCAGAAAAGTACCAGCAAGTCCAATGAGGAAAGCGACGAAAAAGAAGAAAGAAAAAATGAAAACAATTTTTGCTAAATTAGAAGAAAAGTATGGTAAACTTTCGATCAAGAAGAAAGGTTCTGCACAGGAAGCTGAAAGTTTGTCATCACCAGTGAACGTAAAAGATGATGAAGTGATGGTAACTTCAGAAAAAAGTGATGTAGAAAACAATTTTGATGATCAAGAACTACACTATAGTATTGCTAATAAAATTTCAAATGAAAGGCAGTTTGGAGAAGATCATGACAATTTGTCAGTGAAAACTGATAGTGAATTAACTGCTGAAGAAGAACAAAGTAACACAGTTCACTTATCACGAAATTCAATAAATAATATGAAAACTAACTTTTTGAAATTTGATCATGTGGAATCAGAGAGACTATCAGACATCACCAGTAATTATGACCAGTCAAACAATAATATATCAAATGTCTCATCTAATGAAATGTTTCACCATTCTGATGCATTTAATGAAGAGAGTCTTGCAGGCAAAGAAACTTCTTCTTACTCACAAAGCCTTAACACAGAGAACTATATTTCTGAAAGTAATTATCCTTTGCAACAGAACAGTAAAGTAGTTGATGAAATAAACAACAAGGAAGAGGTAAAATTGGCTACAACAAATTCTGCTCGTGTTCAGGAAATAAGTGATAAAGAGTTGGATAATGCTGATAAAGATGCACACAGCAAGACAGAAGTGGAAAAGCATAAGACAGATTGGGAAAAATTCATGCCCAGAGAAGTAGAGGTTAAGCATGGGTGGCCGCATTTTGAAAGAGTATTTATGGTGTCGTCACTTTATGGAGATGGTGTTTTGGATTTATTGGTAAGTAAATTACAGTCAAACCTGTCTTAAGCAGCCATCCATGGGAAGTTTAAAATGGGGCTGCTGAAGGCAGGTGGCTGCTTAATACAGTTCAAATATATGTCTATGAATTTCCGGGCAACTTTCTTCTGGCTGCTTAATACAGGTTGGCTGCTTAATAGAGGTGACCACTAACACAGGTTTGACTGCAGTTGAAGGAATAAGTAATGACCTAGGCAGAAAGGATACACTTTTAGGGGTGGCAACTTCGACAAAACTGCTTTGCCTCCCTTCTGAAAAGAGGTCTGTTTTAAAAGCAAAGAATTTGCTCCCCTTGGGAGCAAAATCTTTCCATTTAGAGTAGATTTTTTTCTGAAATGGTTTGATGTGCAGGATAGCAAACAGGTCACAAAAGTTGTCTTCCTTGTTTAAAATGGCAGAAAATCATTCTGGAATGTTCTAAAAAATCAGGGCCCAGTTGTTCAAAGCTAATGACATCGTTAGTTAACAATTCATTAAAATTTACATAGAGTGATACTCAAATATGCTGAAATTTTTTGCTGAAAAAAAATGTGAGTAGCTTTTGCAGTGCAAAAGCTACTCACATTTTTTCAGCAAAAAATATCCGAATATTGTATATTGAATCTGCTAAAACAGTTAACGAAATGAGCTCATTAAGCTAACAACGCTTTGAACAACTGGGCCCTGACTTGCGTACATCTCTTCTACGTTTGTAAAGTACATGTGAGTCCCCTATACTCAGGTTCTGATAGGCCTTGTTGAAGTGGGTTTTTAGCTCGCCTGTACGAAGTACAAGGAGAGCTATTGTAGTCACCCCGGTCGTCCACGTTTGCGTTTGCGTTTGCGTTTGCGTTTGCGTTTGCGTTCCCATTCCCGTCACACTGTGTTAAAGTTTTTCAAATGCTTATATCTCAACAGTCACTCCTCACAGAGGCATCAAATTTGGAACTTAGGTACCTTGGAGGGTCTTCTGAGATTCCAAGAGAATAAACCCCTGGGTTCATGCCCCTGGGTGGGGCTAGGGGTCAGAATCTAGGACACCTTTGTAATACTGTGTTAAAGTTTTTCAAATTCTTATATCCTGACTTTCACTCCTCATAGAGCATTCATATTTAGAATTTGGGTACCTGGACGAGTCTTCTGAGATTCCAAAAGAACATACCCCTGGGTTCATACCTCAGGGTGGGCCTTGGGGTGGGGCTAGGGGTCAAAATCTAGGACACATTTGTAAAATCTTATATGCCTACAGGTTATAGACACAACTGGTTATACATCAGCTAACTATGTGACATCAGTTTAAGTGTAAGAGAGTGAAGGTCATGGTGACCTACATTTTACGGTCAAGGTCACCTAGATTTCACAGTCCAGTGATTTTGCCTTATATCTTGAATACTATTTGTTGGATAAATGTCACACCTGGGATATTACTTCCATGTGACCCAATGAATGACCACTTACTATATCTAGGTCATTGTGACCTATATTTCATGGTTCAGTGATTTTGCCTTATATCTTGAATACTATTTGTTGGTTAAATGTCACACCTGGGATATTACTTCCATGTGACCCAATGAATGACCACTTACTATATCTAGGTCATTGTGACCTATATTTCATGGTTCAGTGATTTTGCCTTATATCTTGAATACTATTTGTTGGATAAATGTCACACCTGGGATATTAGTTCCATGTGACCCAATGAATGACCACTTACTATATCTAGGTCATTGTGACCTATATTTCATGGTTCAGTGATTTTGCCTTATATCTTGAATACTATTTGTTGGATAAATGTCACACCTGGGATATTAGTTCCATGTGACCCAATGAATGACCACTTACTATATCTAGGTCATTGTGACCTATATTTCATGGTTCAGTGATTTTGCCTTATATCTTGAATACTATTTGTTGGATAAATGTCACACCTGGGATATTACTTCCATGTGACCCAATGAATGACCACTTACTATATCTAGGTCATTGTGACCTATATTTCATGGTTCAGTGATTTTGCCTTATAGCTTGAATACTATTTGTTGGATAAATGTCACACCTGGGATATTAGTTCCTTGTGACCCGATTATTGACGTCAAAATATATCTCTGTTGGTGTGACCTATATTTCATGGTTCAGTGATTTTGCCTTATATCTTGAATACTATTTGTTGGATAAATGTCACACCTGGGATATTACTTCCATGTGACCCAATGAATGACCACTTACTATATCTAGGTCATTGTGACCTATATTTCATGGTTCAGTGATTTTGCCTTATATCTTGAATACTATTTGTTGGATAAATGTCACACCTGGGATATTAGTTCCATGTGACCCAATGAATGACCACTTACTATATCTAGGTCATTGTGACCTATATTTCATGCTTCAGTGATTTTGCCTTTTATTTTTATTACTATTTCATGGAGAATTGTCATACCTGGATTATTATATCTAAGTGACAAAATGATTTACATACAAATACATCTAGGTCAGTGTGACCTATATTATATGGCTTAATGATAAAAATGTTACAATATAAAATGTACCCAGCAGGCGAGCTCGCTGTCCTCCGACAGCTCTTGTTTTTCAAGCCTTTGTTATACATGTATTTGGAAATGCATGCATAGTGTTGATTTTATGACACAGATTTCCTTGTTACAGAACATATAGCTTTAATGCTTGTTTGATCAGAGAATCTTCAAAATCCATATTCCATTTGAAGTCACAAAAAAAAATGTTAGAATGTTAGAAATAAAAGCATCTATTTTTGAGTGAAAGATGCAAACAGTTTTGGGCACAGAAATAAATATATCCTAGAAATAAAAGGCCCATCTTTGAATGAAAACAAAACAAAACAAAACTAAAATAAAAACAACAACAAACAAGCGAAAAACACACAAAAAAAAAAAAACAAAAAAAAAAACGAAAAAAAAAAAAAACAACACATGACAGCTGGTTACATCTGAAAAGAGTATGTTCAGTCTGCAAATATTCTTAGAATTACAAGTACACTTTAACCCTTAAAGCGCCAATCAAACTATTGTCGTCTGCTTTGTCATCTGCTTGTGATTTTAAAAGTCATTTTTGCACACAGTGTGGACCCAGATCAGACTGCTCCTTTAGGAGCAGTCTGATCTGGGTCCACACTGTTTGCCTGTATGTAAAAATAGGTTTGAAAAGTTTGCAAGAATATTCAGCAGACGACATGAACAGACGACATTTTCAGATGCAGTTTTTCTTGGCGCTTTAAGGGTTAATCATTTGTCTCATCAGTATCAGACAGAATTTGAAAAGTTTTAAGTTTAAACATATTTTATTTGTAAGTACAGATACAATACATGTCAACATAAACATATTTCAACTGGGATTCAGAAAACAGTCAAGGACTTATATGAATCTGTCTCCCATAAAACAAGTTTTTGCATACTAGAAGCTATGATATAGATTATCATGATGTGTTTTGTATAAAACAGTTGTTGTCTTCATCACGAAAACACGCCTATATAATTTCGACCCCCTTTAGCCCCACTTTTATATAGTAAAACTGGGGTTTACAGGGGTATACATTATTTTTTCTTATTTCTGCTCAAAACATAAATTGTGGGTACTCGTTAGAACGGCCTCGGCGAGGCGGTTCTAACGAGTACCCACAATCTATGTTTTGAGCAGAAATATAAAAAATATCAGTTTTTTATCTGAAAATTTTCATTTTTTTGGGCGGTAAATTTTTCAGTATATTTGAATAGGCGTGTTTTCGTAATGGCACTTCTGTTCTGTTCCAGGACTATTTTCATGACAATGCCAAAGAAGGTGATTGGATGTTTCATAGCTCGTTTGTCACGAATGAAGAACCGTTCGAGTTGGCTAAACAGGTTGTGTGGACAAAGATACTGGACCACGTGAATGGATATATTGCTTATAAAATATTTCCGGTATGTAGCTGTAATGTTGACAGAAGACATTCTAATTTTTTTTCCTGGCATTTCATATGAATTGTCTGCCTAGCAGATGATTCACATAAAATGCTAAGCATCACGAAAACATGCCTATATGATATTGACCCCCTTAAACCCCACTTTTATATAGTAAAACTGGGGTTTACGGGGGTATACGTTATTTTTCTTATTTCTGCTCAAAAACATAAATTGTGGGTACTCGTTAGAACCGCCTCGCCGAGGCAGTTCTAACGAGTACCCACAATCTATGTTTTGAGCAGAAATATGAAAAATATCAGAGATTTTTATCTGAAAATTTTCAGTTTTTGGAAGTGAAATTTTCTCTATATTTGAATAGGCATGTTTTCGTAATGGTCTTATTTTCCCTGAAAAATACAACAAAAACAACAACAACAACAACAACAAAAGCATTACTCTAGATAAGCAGGTTTCAAACAATATTAACCTTTGTCATGCTGAATAAATTAAGATGCCAGACCCACTTCTAATTTCCAGCCAATCAGATTACTTGATCCAGGTTTTTGATAGAAATTCACACATTTAATGACAAACAGTGCAGATTCAGATCAGTTGGCTTCTTCAGAAGCCAACTGATCTGCATCTACACTGTTTGCAAAGGCAGGGTATATCCGGTTTTTTTTTCCCAGATAACAAGATTTGACATTTCATGCAAAATGTCTCAAAGGACACATTTTGCATGAAATTTCAAATCCTGTTTTCTGGGAAAAATAAAGAAAAAAATGTATGGTGGATTTGTCGTCTGCTGAATTGGCCCAGAGAGTGATAAAGGTTAAAGCACTAAGCCAAAATTGTAGCAGATTACATTCTAATTTTTTATACCCCACCACACTTGGCGGGTAGTATGGTTTCATGTTGGACATCTATGTGTCCGTCCCCATGTCTGCCAGTCCGAGACCACAAATGGGCATATATTGGGTAGGCATGAATTGGGCACTTGCCATTTATTCCATTAGTACCCAAAAAAGTACCCAATAAATTTGAGGTACTTGTTGGGTATTTTGAGCTGAAAATTGACTGTAGTACTCAACAAATGTCCATATGTACGAACGTCAGGCTGTCCATCCATCCATTCATCATCCACCCGTCTGTATTTTGCTTCAGGATGATAACTTGAGTAAGTATCAATGGATTTTCACCAAACTTGGTATTACATTGATATTGTGGAGATCTAGTTTCGGATTGCTAATGGGCAAATTTCGTTAATTTTTGAGTTATCTGCTCAGCACATGTCCATATTTTCGTTTCCGGATGATAACTTGAGTGAATGTCAATGGATTGTCACCAGACTTAGGGTGTGCATTGATATTGTGGAGATCTGGTTTGTATTATGTTTTAGAGAAAATAAGACTTGGCATTTTAGGTGAATCATCGAAACCTCTGGTAGGCAGACTGTTCACACAAATTTCCACTTAAAAATACCAAAATCATTTTTTTTTATCATACAATAAAACATAAATATAATTTTTTATTTATTTATTTTTTTTTTTGCAGTTCATTGACTCATAAATGCAACAGGTAACTCTCAGTTCGCTGACTCAGGTTACTGACAAAGTTTAAGCGTTCCCCTTCAGGTTTCACTTCCTTTGCACCTACTCTGATCATTTCATGAGTCAGTGAACTGGATATATATTAATTACGAAAACACGCCTATATTCAAATATACAGAAAATTTCACCTCCATAAACTGAAAATTTTCAGGAAAAAAACTGATATTTTTCATATTTCTGCTCAAAAACATAGATTGTGGGTACTCGTTAGAACCGCCTCAGTGAGGCGGTTCTAACGAGTACTCACAATCTAAGTTTTGAGCAGAAATAAGAAAAATAATGTATACCCCTGTAAACCCCAGTTTTACTATATAAAAGTGGGGTTTGAGGGGGTCAAAATTATATAGGCATGTTTTTATCGCACCTGCTTGTAGCAGGGTGCGATATAGGCGTCCGATTTTCTGTCCGTCCGTCCGTCCGTCCGTCCGTCCGTCCGTCCTTCCTTCCTTCCGTCCGTCCGTCCTTCCGTCCGTCCGTCCGTCCATCCGTCCGTCCGTCCGTCCGTCGGTCCGTCCGTCCGCCCGCCCGCCCGCCCGCCCGCGCGCCCGCCCGTCCGTCCGTCTGTCAACATTTATGTCGACGTTCGACATTTATGTCAAAGTTAGTATTCTAATCAACTACAAGACTAAACAACCATCAAACTTTGCATAAAACATCTCCCTGACCTCCTGACTTTGCAACATAGGCGTCCGCTTTTCCGTATGTCTGTCCATTCGTCCGTCCGTCTGTCAACATTTATGTAGAAGTTCGACATTTATGTCAAAGTTAGTATTTTAATCAACTACAAGACTAAACAACCATCAAACCTTGCATGAAACATCTCCCTGACCTCCCAACTTTGCGACATAGGTGCCCACTCTTCCATTCGTCTGTCTGTTCGTCTGTCTGTCTGTCCGTCTCTTAACAGTTCTGTTATGTCGAAGTTCGACATTTATGTCAAAGTTAGTATTCTAATCAACTACAAGACTAAACAACCATCAAACCTTGTATGAAATATCTCCCTGACCTCCTGACTTTGCGACATAGGTGCCCGCTTTTTCATTCGTCTGTCCGTTCGTCCGTCCGTCTGTCTCTTAACAGTTCTGTTATGTCGAAGTTCGACATTTACGTCAAAGTTAGTATTCTAATCAACTACAATTCTACAACATCCATCATTCCTTGCATGACACATCTCCCTGACCTCCTGACTTGGCAGATATGTTGACCCAGTGACCTTGACCTATATTTTGCGCTCCATTGACTTTGACACAATTTACCTTGACATTCCAGATCTTCTCAACTATAAGGCGTACAACTACCAAACCTTGCATAGTGCTTCTTCTAGATGTACAGACTTGGCAGATACCTTGACCTATATTTTGCGCTCCAGTGACTTTGACATATTTTGCGTCGACGTTCGATATCTCCTCAACTATAAGGCCTACAACCATCAAACCTTGCAAAGTGCTTCTCCTCAATGTACTGACTTAGCAGATACCTTGACCTGGTGACCTTGACCTATATTTTGGCTTCAGTGACTTTGACATAATTTACATCAACATTCCAGATCTCCTCAAGTGTAAGACCTCTAGCCACCAAACCTTGCATAGTGCTTCTCCTATATGTACTGACTTGGCAGGTATCTTGACCCGGTGACCTTGACCTATATTTTGCGCTCCAGTGCCTTTTACACATTTTACGTCAACGTTCAATATTTCCTCAACTATAAGGCCTACAACCATCAAACCTTGCATAGTGCTTCTCCTCAGTGTACAGACTCTGCAAGTACCTTGACTGGGTGACCTTGACCTATATTTCACGCTCCATTGACTTTTACACCTTTTACGTCACCCTTCCATATGTCCTCAACTGTAAGGCCTTCAACCACCAAACCTTATATAGCACTTCTTCTCGATGTACTGACTCGACAGGTACCTTGACCTGGTGACCTTGACCTGGTGACCTTGACCTATATTGTGCACTCCAGTGACTTTGACACATTTTATATTGATGTTCGGTATCTCCTCAAATATAAGACCTACAACCACTAAACCTTGCATAGTGCTTCACCTCATTGCCCTGGCTTGGCAGGTACCTTGACCCAGTGACCTTGACCTATATTTGACACATTTTATGTTGATGTTTGATAACTCCTCAACTATAAGGCCTACAACCATCATACCTTGCATTCTGCTTCTTGATGTACTGAATTAGCAGGTACCTTGACCTGTGACCTTGACCTACATTTCATGCTCCAGTGACTTTTACATCAACGTTCCATTATCATTGGGCTGTATGATACAAAAAGTCAGTGCTGAAGATATAGCCATTAGAGGGAATGGGACTGGCATGGAATATATGTGCCCCACTAGGCACTTTGTCTACAATTTTTTCAATCCAGTTTTCCAAGTAAGCACTGCTGAGAATGAAATAAACTTATTTAATAACCACATTCTGATTGTGGCTCCTGTGACTTTTGCGCCAGCAGGTGCGATGACGCCTTCCGCGGAATTCTTGTCATGATGTAATTGGGACATAACAAAATTATATTCCCACAAAAGGGGAGGAGGTTATAATGTTTTTGGTGTGGATCCTGTTGGAGTTGACATGATACTTGTCTGCACTTCTTGTGAACCTGTGGTTGGATTTTTTACAAAATTTTCATGGATGTAATTGGAACGTAATAAAGAACTAATTAGATTGGTGACCTTTACTTAATTTTCAAGGTCACATCAGTTAAAAAAACCTGAAAATGTGGTGGAGGAACATCTGAAAACACTGCTGTTGTTTAATGTGTTACAGATAACTTAATAAGATAATTTAGAATGGTACCTTGAAACAATGTTGAAATACATTACAGGAGATTTCCTTCTGGCAGATTGATTATAAGGAACTATTATTGATGTGAAGGGTAGATAGAAAAATCCATCCCGAGAATCACTGTCTGGCATCACAGGGCTTGCCAAGTAATGCCAGACTGTGATCGCAAGCGAAAATTTTTTCTGTCTACCTCTCACACCCATGATAGATTCTTTTTCTTGCACACCTTTCATTTCTGAATGTAGATTTTTCTAATAATGCAGTCATTTTGCTGATATGTGATGACCTTATTGTGGCGTTTAATGATGTCGTAATGTTCAGTGACGTAAACCTTAACTATGACATACATGAAGTCCATTACAACCAGTGCATATCAAACACATGAGAATTTTCAATTTTAATCTTACCCTTGGTAGTATAACCTGGATAGGATAAGAATTTCTATCCCAGGGTTAATCCAGGATTTCCTTATTTGGTGTGCAAGAAAAGAATATTCTTATTGGCTGTCTTAGAGATAGTATTCTTGCAGTGAGATGGTTGAGCTTGATATTTTGAAAACTCTTGATTTTAAGATACTGGAGATTTTCTGTTTGTCAGATTATTGAGAGCTTTCTTGTTGACCCTGTCATATCTCCAGATAAGAGGGGATATTCACTGAATAGTTTTCTTATTACTCCATGAAAACATATATTGTGGGTACTCATAAGAAGCACCTCAGTGAGGTGCTTCTAATGAGTATCACAACATATGTTTTTGTGGAGAAATAAGAAAAATATCAATATTTTTTGGTTGAAAAAGTGTGTCTTATCTGGAGCTATGCCTGTTATAGATATGATATCTTAACATTGTCAGGCTGAATAAATTAAGATACCACACCCATTTCCTATTCTCAGCCAATCAGATTACTTTATCCAAATTCCTGATATAAATTCACAAACTGAATGACTTCTTCAGAAGCCAACTGATCTGGATCTACACTGTTTGCAAAGGGGGTGGGGGGGGGGGGGTGGGGGGTGGGGGGCGGGGTTGTATCGAGTTTCAGCAGGACCAGGATTAGACTTTCTTGTTCACTATATTACAGGAGGTTTCCTATTGGCAGATTGATGAGAATGATATTTTGAAGATAGTAATGACTCTTCAAGTAAAACATGTGGTGAGTGTTCTACTTAACTTAGATAATGTGCTTTTTTTTAACCAAAAAGTACCGATTTTTTCCTTATTTTTCCACCAAAAATATGTTGCGGGTACCCATTAGAAGTGCCTCACAGAGGCACTTCTAATGAGTACCCACAACATATGTTTTGGTGGAGAAATAAGATAAATATTATGTGGAGGCCCCCTCTTTACTGGATTTATGGTTCTACTCTCTTTTCAACATTTTTCGGAAAGTTGTTTTTGCCTGGTGGTTTACACAGAAGTAAATTTGCAAACTTTTGTTATGATTTAATGTAAAACCATTTGTCATAAATACAGATGCACAAATATTCCATTTTTAAATTGTTTTTTTTAAAAATCAGATATTTTCACTTTTTCCCATAGTAAAAATGGCTGCAGATTATGCAGAAATCAGTAGGGTAGGTAAATTGGAGGCAGGTTTTCAACAAGTTCAGTTGTACAAAATTTCTGAGCCGGCCTCGGTGGCTCAGTTGGATGCGTCGTCCGACTGGAGACCAGGAGGTCGCGGGTTCAACCCCCGCCGAGGTCGGCAACATTCTTTCGTGGAGACTGATCATGAAATATTTTCTACGGTCATTCTCTCCCTTCCACTAATTCAAGAAGGGCAGTTGTCAGTTTCTGGCGAAAGAATGTGCACAATACTGGTTAACCGCTTAGAGGACTAATCCTGCCCAGTAAACGTGTAGTTAGGTAAACTGACCGCGCTTGACATGACCCCACTGGGTTGACTGGGCCGTAAAACCTCAACACAAACAAACAAACAAAATTTCTGAAATTTTCACAATATTGTTAGGAAACATCAATAATTTAAAAACATTGAAGAAAAGCAAACAAATATTATCTTATAAAAAATTTCCAAAAATCCAGTTTACTATAGAAATGGCATAGGTCAGACTAATTTTGTCCATAAAATTAATTTTATGATAAATATTTGAAAAAGTACAGCTACAGAAAAGTCAAATGGTTCCTTATAAGTTATTGTCTAAAACAAGTCTATTTTTTTTTCATTTAAAATAAAATGCCAGGCAAAAAACATCTTTCAGATTTATTTTGAAAGGACAGTATTTCACTTAACCCTTAAAGCACCAAGAAAATCTGCATCTGAAAATGTCGTCTGCTTATGTCGTCTGCTGCATCTTCTTGCAAACTTTTCAAACTTATATTTTGCATATAGGCAAACAGTGTGGACCCAGATCGGAGCAGTCTGATCTGGGTTCACACTGTTTGCAACAATGACTTTTAAAGTAACAGGCAGAAGACAAAGCAGACAACAATTGTTGTGATTGGCGCTTTAAGGGTTAATGCTTCAGAGTACATGTAAAAGTGCCATCAGAAGGCTATAATATCTCCTTTTACTTCCCTTTTGTGTACAGTAAATGTTCTAAAATTTTGAACACTTTATTCCGTACTTTTTTGGCATAAATTTTGCTTTTTATGCAGTTCTTTCTTAAAATACTGAGTGGATTGGCAAACAGTGTAGACCCAGATCAGACTGCTCCTGAAGGAGCAATCTGCTCTGGGTCTACAGTGTTTGGATATGCCGTTTTGTCAGAAACTGTTTTGTACAAAATTTTAGGAGATTTACTGTATTTTATATTTTCTGGTTCTTTGGTATCATTTAACTCATTCAAAGAATTTTGAGAACTTATTGGAGGGTCACTGATGAGACATAATTGGGTGAAATTAGCTAATTTGATCCAGACAACTTCAACATTGTTTATTTTCATTTCTGTGTGCTGGCCTCAGTGGCAGAATTAGATGTGCATTTGACTGATGATCAGGAAGTCGCGGGTTCAACCCGCACCCGTTCGGCAACAGTCTTTCATGGAGACATTTACCATAAATTATTTCTGTTTGCGGACTTGTTTAATATTACTCTTAATTAAATTGGTTACATTTTCTCAATGTTAAAGTGAAGACCAAGCTCAAACTGCTTCTAGGTCTACACTGTTTGCCATTAGTCAGCCATTTTTAAACACATCATTAGGTTGTTAAATGGAGTTATTTGAAATGAAGGAGCCAAAGGACTTGTTAGGGATATTTGGTGATAATGCTGGGGCAGTTTTTCTTATTTCTCTATGAAAAACATATGTTGTGGGTACTCATTAGAAGTGCCTCATCAAGGTGCTTCTAATGAGTAACTAATTTTTTTTGTGGAGAACTGGAGAAAAATGTCCAGAATTATCACCGAGTATCCTCCTTAACATGTCCTTTGATACGTATGGTAATGAGTTAAGGATTCTGCCGGCCTTGGTGGCTCAGTTGGATGCGCCGGTCGACTTGTAACCAGGAGGTCGCGGGTTCAACCCCCGCCGAGCTTGAGACCAGGAGGTCGCGGGTTCAACCCCCGCCGAGGTCGACAAAATTCTTTTGTGGAGATTGATCATGAAATATTTTCTATGGTCATTCTCTCCCTTCAGCTGATTCAAGAAGGGCAGTTGTCAGTTTCTGGCGAAAGAATGTGCACAATACTGGTTAACCGCTTAGAGGACTAAGCCTGCCCAGTAAACGTGTGGTTAGGTAAACTGACTGCGCTCGACATGACCCCATTGGGTTGACTGGGCCATAAAACCTCAACACAAACAATGAGTTAAGGATTCTAAATATCTAGGGTAATTTAGATATGAGTCAACACAAGGCTAAACCTACATTAAGACTTGTGCTACAAGCAAAGACCCAACTCAGCCTGCGCAGCTGCACTGTTTGATCAAAGTCTTTGCTGATTGCACATGCCTACTACAGCCTGCAGGTTATTCAGAGAGGAATAGACGAGAACCCTTGCTCAGTGTACTGGATGGATGTACTGGCTGAGCTGATCTTTTGCTGGTTACATACAGTTAACTATCATTATCTCAACTTTGTTTATCTCGAATAATTGCTTATCTCGAAGTGAAAATCTGGTCCCTATTTTCAACATGGAAATCTAACAGTAGGTTACAAAATATTGTGGAAAAGAGGAGGAAGCAATTTCTCCTCATTTCCACAATATTTTTAATATATCTCTAACTCCAGAGTCAAATTATATATTTAGTTGTGAAATGTGGTTGTTAGATTTATTTTTTCCTCAATTGTACAAATCTGATATGTCTGGGTACTGATGTCTCGAAATATTTTAGGGAGTCCCTTGGACTTTTGAGATAACAAGAGTCGACTGTAGGTCTTATTGTAGGTTTTGTCATGCTCTGGCTCATATTCAAGTTTTTATGTTTTTCTTTCTTCAGGATAAAATGATTGGTCCTGGTGGACAGAAAATCCGGAAAATATCGGAGGAGGCACAGCAGTCTTTGATGGATGCCTTTAGATGTGAAGTGCAGCTGAAATTAATCGTAAAGAAAGCTTTCAAAAGAAAATGAACTTTTTATTTATTTATTTTTTTTTTATGATAGTTGACATAGTGCAAACCTCACCCGTCTCCATGGCATAGTGAGTAGCATGTCTGACTGCAATTCTGGGTTCCAAGTTCAAATCCCAGCATTATCTTGTAAAATCCATGAAGATTAATCATAAAATAATTTCACGGTCAATCTTGTCCTTGTCAGCCTAAGTGGCTTAGTTGGATGCACATCACACTGGTCATCAGGCAGTTGCAGGTTTGACTGTTGTTGGGTTGGCAACATTCTTTGGTGGAGATTGATCATGAAATACTGTAAACGGTCATTCTTTTCCTTCACTGATTCAAGAAGGGCAGTTGTCAGTATCTAGAGAAAATTAGGCTTGTTTGAGCTATTTTATTGTACATATAGCCTTAACTAGGATGGTTTTTGGCTGAAAAGATACAAGTATTAACTTTCACAAAAAGAATGGTCTACGCTTAGCACACAATGTGTGCTAAGCGTTGACCAAGCTTTTTTTATGAAAGCTAAAACTTGGTAGTAAATAAGGTTGAGCAGTCCATGGAAAATAGCACTGGATCAGTCCATGACCTTTCATAAAGTACTTCCTGAGCAATAACAAATACTAAGATTGTCTATGCCCATAGATTGTGTCGCCCGTGGGCCTAGACAATTATACACCAGCAAGACGTCTTGAGGTGTCTGGGTACACTTAATAGATATTTTACCATATTTTATGAAAGAGATAACTTTTGTGACTTGCTTTTTGTCTACCTGCACCTTAAGCTCCTTCTGAAAAGTGGTTTACTCTAAAAGGAAGGTGAGCAAATTCTTTCCTTTATAGCAGACTAGGACGGAGAGCAAATTCTCTCTTTTAGAGTAGACCTTTTCAGAAGGGACCAAAAATAGTTTTGACTAAGTTGTCTTCCTTGTATCAGTTCATCTTTTGTCTCCCTATTTTGCAGCAAAACATAGGTCTCAGTGACCTAGTTTTGTGGGAGAGCACCTTAGGTGGTGGGATGCATGCACTGATAAAGTTTGAGTAAGGGGTGGGATGGGGCATTTGTAAAAGCCAGGATATAAATAAGGATAATATGGGAGTCGTCATATGAATTGTTCTGTCCAGAGTTTCTAGACTACTGGTACTTTTTGCAGTATTTTTTGTCACATTTTTCATACAACTTCATAGAAATAATTAGCCTGAGGAGTAATAGTGCATGTTATTAAAAAAAAGGTTTTCAAGTTAACCCTTTTAGCACTAATCAGATTTGTAGCAGACAAAGTTCTAATATTGATTTTGTTATTTTTCAGAGGAAAAATAAAGACTTCATATTCATGTGACTCGTCTGCTTGCAGACAAGTCACATGAAATGCCAAGCCTCATTTTCCTCTGAAAAGTAACAAAAAATGAGTATCATCTGCTGTAGTAGTGATAAGCGCTCTAAGCAGGATTCCCACTAGGATTTTGAAAATGGAACTTCCAAAACCATATTCTCCAAAAACAGAGTTCCTTAATGCAGTTTTACTAAATTTCTGTGATAAAAAAAAAACAAACAAAAAAAACAACAACAACCCCCCCCCACCCCCACACATACCAAAAAAACCCCAAAAAACAAACTGGAGTCCCATCCACCAGAGTAGGAGTCCATATTTAGGGTTAAAGAGAACCCTGTTTAAGGGTAATATTATGCGGGATTATTTGCTCTTGGCATGCTGTCCATGTTATTTTGCAAAATGAGTGCTGCGGTGGTATTAAATAACGTCATTTATAGTTCTGGTTATAGTTTTCTTTATACCCCTCACCCCTGCAAACTGTGTTTGTGGGTAGCATACTGTTTTCATGCCCATCAGTCTTTCCATATGTCTGTCTGTCTGTCAGTGACATTTTTGCTTTCTGGTTTACCTTATTGACACTTTCTTGTTTTTTGTTTTTTTTTTGTTTTTGTTTTTCTCCTCAAAACATGTGCCGTAATAACCCTAAGTATTGGGACAGACAGGCCTGAGCAAACAGTGTAGACCCAGATCAGACGCCGCTTAACGCAGCGTTTGATCTGGGTCTACACTGTTTGCAACTCGTCCAGCAATATTTTAAACACATCAAGAGGTAGTGGAGCAGACTTTTAATTATAGGACAAGTATGGTAAGAAGTCAAGGTGTCCCAATATTTAGAGTATATACGGTAACTTTTTAGCATTGCCTTATTGAGATAGGACTAATGAAACAGATCAGATAAGGTGATTATTGAGGACACAGACAATTTGGGACGGTGACTTGGGTCTCAGATTGAACACAGGAGCGTGACGTTACATCAGAACTACACCAGCCTCGGTCGACTGGAGACCAGGAGGTCGCGGGTTCAACCCCCGCCGAGGTTGGCAACATTCTTCCGTGGAGAGTGATCATGAAATATTTTCTACGGTCATTCTCTCCCTTCCGCTGATTCAAGAAGGGCAGTTGTCAGTTTCTGGCGAAAGAATGTGCACAATACCAGTTAACCGCTTAGAGGACTAAGCCTGCCCAGTAAACGTGTGGTTAGGTAAACTGACCGCGCTCGACATGACCCTATTGGGTTGACTGGGCCGTAAAACCTCAACACAAACAAACACAAAAAAAAAACGAGATTTGTGAGAAAACCGTCTTGCAAACCTCGATTTTTTGGTCTTTCTGACGTTTTTATCATCGTTCTGAAGTAAAGTCAAGCTCCTGTGGACGGAATGACGACTGCTTCCTTAGTCGAAAAATACATTTTGGAATAAAAATCCACCGAGTACTCCCTTTAAGCAGACCTATGAAATAAGTACTACACCATTGTTATATGAAAGAAACGGGTCATGGAGGATAAAAACCATTCAAGGACTGTATATTTGATGGCAGGCCATCACAAGTCCCAACATGTCGGAACTTAAACATCCCGGGACAAACATTTCGGAGAAAACGTTTTCATCCGGGTTCATTTGATTATACTGCATGACAGTCTTCTGAAATTTGGCCCATTCTCAAGACCCGCCCACACCTTGGCTCAACCTGGGCAAAGCTATAAGTGAAAACGACTTTATTCTCTATACCGACATGGTATAGGCTAGTTGACAAGTCATCCATGATCCTTTATGGATCATGGATGACTTGTCAACTAGCCTGGTATCCTTTGGATCATCGTATATTTCAAGTGACATGGAACCTCTTGTATCATGGATGATGTAATGTGTTCATGTCCTGATCCTGGAACCCTCTTGGACCATGCATGACCGAGTCTCCGAGTTTCGTTTTTATACGCCCATTTGAAAAACAGGACTTATTATGTTACAGGGTATGGCGTCCGTCCGTCCAACTTTTTCGTTTCCGGCTAACTCCTCCTACAGTTTACATCCGATCAAGCTGAAACTTGGTATATAGTTAGACCATGATGTGGCGCAGCGCATATTGTTTCGAGGTTACAGTCCACCAAATGTTTTCAGAGTTATGCCCCTTTGAAAATTTCTTTAAACTTTCATTTCCGGTTAACTCCTCCTACATTTTACATCCGATCAAGCTGAAACTTCTTATATAGTTAGACCATGATGTGGAGCAGCGCATATTGTTTCGAGGTTACAGTCCACCAAATATTAGCAGAGTTATACCCCTTTGAAAATTTCAGTAGACTTTTCGTTTCTGGCTAACTCCTCCTACAGTTTACATCTGATCAAGCTGAAACTTGGTGTATAATTAGACCATGATGTGGCACAGCGCATATTGTTTCGAGGTTACAGTCCACCAAATGTTTGCAGAGTTATGCCCCTTAGAAAATTTCTGTAAACTTTTCATTTCCGGTTAACTCCTCCTACATTTTACATCCGATCAAGCTGAAACTTCATATATAGTTAGACCATGATGTGGAGCAGCGCATATTGTTTCGAGGTTATAGTCCACCAAATATTAGCAGAGTTATGCCTCTTTGAAAATTTCAGTAGACTTTTTGTTTCCGGCTAACTCTTCCTACAGTTTACATCGGATCAAGCTGAAACTTGATTTGTAGTTAGACCATGATGTGGAGCAGCACATATTGTTTCAAGGTTGCAGTCCACCAAATACTAGCAGAGTTATACCCCTTTGAAAATTTCTATTAATTTTTCGTTTCTGGCTAAATCCTCCTACAGTTTACATCCAATCAAGCTGAAACTTCATGTGCAGTTAGACCATGATGTGGAGCAGCGCATATTGTTTTGAGGTTACAGTCCACCAAATATTAGCAGAGTTACGCCCCTTTGAAAATATGAGTAAACTTTTCGTTTCCGGCTAACTCTTCCTACAGTTTTCATCATAGTGCAGGAGCCAGTTTATGTGCTACATCTTATTACTTGCCACGGGCGTATAATGCCCCGCTTGGCGGAGCTCTTGTTATGTGTTCTTTGTTTCCAAAGCCAGCCTTTAAATACTCTCGGACCCATCAATACAGTATTGATGGGTCCGAGAAATACTATTTGTTAAAAAGACCAAAGAATTCTCTTGTGTAAAGAAGACTGGTACTCGATAACATAATGAGGCCTGGAACCTAAGTTTATGAAATTCATAATAAACTGGGCCCAGTTGTTCAAAACTAACAATGTCGTTAGTTAACGTATCGTTAAAACTGTGGATATTAAATATGGATTATACGCTAATATTTTTGCTGAAAAAAAAAAATGTGAGTAGCTTTTGCATTCACATTTTTTTTACAGCAAAAGTCCCCGTGAATCATATATTTTACTTAATAGAACAGTTAACATTTTGTCCACTAACGAGCTCGTTAAGTTAACGATGCTCTGTAATTATAACTTGCGACAGATGAAAACAATTTTTACTCTCCGATTTCTAAGACAGGGCTGAGTTGAGCAGTATATTTTGGGGTATTTTAGGAAACGGACTGAGTCCAGGTAAGCTAGTACAGCTTGTGTTAGTTACTTGTGGCAATTTGGACCGGCATAAGTTCAAAAGACTGTTTCGCTGTTATGTTCAATCAGCTGTTGAGTGGCAATTAACATTATCAGTGGTTATGAATTGCACAGTAACTATCCAAATGTCAGTAACAAATATATTGAAACAAGAAAACAGTGATGCAAAGCATCAATACGCCGGGAAACTAATCTGTCCTGCATTACTTAGCTCCCTATAGATCGTAGTGTAGTGAAAAAATGTTATAATTTATGAAAGGTTGTAATTATATAAATTATCACAATACTCAACGATAAAAACATTATAGATCGTTATCAGAGCTATGTAAAAAAAAAAAAAAAAAAAAATCAGCTATGATCGTCTGTTTTCTAGCCCGCATACATAATTACATGTCGCCCAGGCCAAACATACTATATCCGAAATCCTCTATCTAGCAGTGTTTCGTTCTTTTCTCCACTCATAACGTTTTCTTTCGGCCCAAATCTTTTCATGCTTGAATATCAAATTAAATTGTATTATTAAACCAGCTTATAATCTGTTCGATTTGAGAATGCATATTTCCAATCGTAAACAATGAAAAATATCTTGTTTCTTCTTCATAGTACGACGGAAAAAAACGAAATAAAAAAAATTCAAACGTGTACGAATATTGACAGCAGCAAGCTCATTTCAGGTCGAATGGTCAAATTGGGGCTCTCTAGTAGACTATTGTTGCCAACATTAATTCAGATATACGGTAAAAATCATTTCATGTTTGCTCCAGCTCAAAAGTGAGAGACTATAACTGAAATTTTACAGGCTGTCAGATGCCACATTTTATGATCGTATTTATACTAATGTCAACTTCTAAAACTTTTCTTGGATAAAAAGATTTATTTTTGAGGAATATGGAGCCTTTCAGTAACA
>OZ024830.1:80863816-80951316 GCA_964016985.1 Anodontia alba | reverse complement strand
GAGCTAGGTCAGGCGAATAGGCAGGATGTGGTATTAATTCATACCCGTTTCGCTCTACAGCATCCATTGCAACTTTGCAAGTGTGGACTCTCGCGTTGTCCTGTTGCAGCAAAACACCTTTAGAGAGTTTACCTCGGCGTTTTTCACGGATGGCGGTTCTCAGCTGGTCTAACAAGTTTGCATAGTACACTCCAGTTATTGTACTTCTCTTGGGTAAAAAGTCCAACATAATAACTCCTTTTGCGTTCCAAAATACTGTGGCCATCACCTTGCCAGCAGATGGTTGCGTCTTGAATTTCTTTCGTCTCGGGGATCCAGGCCCTACCCACTGACGACTCTAAGCTTTATTCTCTGGCTCATAATAATGAACCCAAGTCTCATCTACAGTCACCAGACGCAAAAGAAAATCATCTTTTGACCTAGAACGCTTCAACAAGGTGCTGCATACTGATGCTCTGGTTGCCATTTGCTCATCGCTAAGGGATTTGGGGACCCAACGGGCTGTTAGCTTGCGCATACCTAAACGATCATGTAAGACTGTTGAAACGCTACCATGTGAAATGCCTAATGCCTGTGCTATTTCTTCCACCTGAATTCGCCTATCAGAGTATACCAGATTCCGAACTTTCTTACACATTTCTTCGTCGGTGGTATTCAGTGGGCGTCCAGCCCTGGCTTCATCTTCTAAAGACGTTCTACCGCGTTTGAATTCCCCTATCCAGAATTTAACCTGAGCATAAGATGGTGCAGAAGACCCATAAACATCGGCTAAATCGCCGTGTATTTCCTTGCCTGTTTTACTTTTTAAATACAAGTACCGAATTACAGCACGTTACTCAACTTTAGATGAAAAGCATGCCTTTGCATCACTAGCCATGTTAGACATTCAATATCTTATTAAAGAATGACTCGATACGTGTGCAGTTTTGTACCCATGTCTAAAACATATATTGAAACAAAGCATGAAAATCGTGACTGTCTCGGTCTATCGGAAATGGGATAGGCTGGTTACTTATTGACTCACCCTTGTACGATCCTGATAGTTTGCATACTATTTAGGGTCAATGTTTAGATGACCTAGTTTTGTTTTGAGCGTACTTCGTAAAAATAACGGCAGAGTTATGCCCCTTTTGACTTTGCCTGTATTACAAAGGGATTTTTTTTCTCAACATTGTATCTAGCAAACCGCATGAGCTAGGATTTTGATATTTGGCATACAGTTTAGGAACTGTTTGTAGACGACCTGATTAACTTTTGAGTGAAATTCGTAAAATATTGACGGAATTATGTCATTTTTCAGACATAGCTATTATAACAATAAGAAAACCATGTCAACACGATATATAAAGAACCGCTTGAGCTAAGATCCTGATATTTTGCATACGGTTTGGGATCAATATTTAGATGACCTGATTAAGTTTAAGGTGAAATTCGCAAAAACTGACAGAGTTATGGCCCTTTCGACTTTGCATTTATTACAATCGGAAAACGTTGTCAATACGATATCTAAAAAACTACATAAGGTAGAATTCTAGTATTTTGCACGCAGTTCAAGATCAATGTTCAGATGACCTGGTTGGCTTTTGAGCAGTTTCAGTAAAATATTGGCTCAGTTATGCTCCTTCGTTTCGGACTTTGCCATTATAGCAGTTGGAAAACCTTGTCAAGACAATATCTAGAGAACTGCTACATGTAAAAGTAGAATCCTGATATTTTGCCAACTATTTGGGATCAATGTTTAAATGACCTGATTAACCCTTGAGCTAAATTTGTTATGCCCCTTCGACTTTGCCTTTGTTACAATGGGAAAATCTTTTTTAACAAGTTGTCTAGAACATCACAAAAACATACCTATATAATTTTGACCCCATTAAACCCCACTTTTATATAGTAAAACTGGGGTTTACAGGGGTATACATTATTTTTCTTATTTCTGCTCAAAAACATAGGTTGTGGGTACTCATTACAACCGCCTCTAACAAATACCCACAATCTCTGTTTTGAGCAGAAATATAAAAAATATCAGAATTTTTATCTGAAATCTTTCAGTTTTTGGTGTTGAAATTTTCAATATATTTGAAAAGGCGTGTTTCCATAATGAAAATAATGAAAATAAGCGGACCCGGAGGGGGCGGGGGTGGGGGTTGTGGGGAGGGGGGTAGAGGACATTTTTGAAAATTGGCTGTCTAATTCCGTCCATGAGTCAAAAATTATGATTTGGATGTCTAATCCCCCTGGAATCCCTGACATCCCACCTCCTCTGCGGGAAATTTGATAGGTGTATTTACGTGTTTAGCAAACTTATATGCTAAAATCAATACAAATGTGAGCTTTCACAAACCCCCTCCCCCCCCCCCCCCCCCAAAAAAAAAAAACAAAAAAAAAAAAAAAAACAAAAAAAAACAACAAAAAACAACAACAACAACAACAACAACAACAACAACACTTTATCTACGCTTAAGACACAAGAAATGTTAAAAACTGATTTTATTACGGAATATTCTTGGGCTCTTTACATGCAAATCTTGGCTAAATCGACTGAATTTCATAACGCAAAAGGTGAATTCGAGAAGTCTAAATGGGATCTCGTCCCATTTGTCTTTAAAAGAATGACCCTCACGTCAAAAAAATACTTGCATCTAATTTCACTTCGCTTTTTAGGCTTATCTCATTAAAACTAAAATACGTAGTTAAGAATATAAAAATGTTGTCACGCTACCTCGAGAATGCTATAAATTGCGCTTAGCAGTACCAATGCACCCACCTACTAACCCAGTAAGCATGTTAAAGGGGAGAGGGAAGGTGGAAGGGGGAGGGGGAGGGAGAAGGTGTGTGGGGGGGACGGAGGGGGGAACCAGATTTAATATACCCACCACACTATGGCAATCTGTTTTTTTTTTCCTGTTATTACCAGCTAAAGTAAAGTCTTCATTCAAACATGTTAGCCATTTATACTCTGATGCTAGTTTTTTTTTTTTTAAATTTCATGTTGGGTAAAACATCGACGGAAGAATATGAATGCTACAATAAAACGCGCCATATCTATGCGCGTATAGTAAACAGTGTAACCCGAGCCGCGGTCCTACTAAAAACCGAAAAGATGCTGTCCTTAACCGAAGTGGCTTGTTTTAACTTCAGCCTCAATCCCAATCAGTTCTCATGGTCTACAGAGTTTCAGGCAACCGCCCTATAAGCACTCTCAGTACTTTAATTCTGTTTGCAAGGGGAAAAGAAATTAGGTTTGCATAGCATGATACTAGTATAATTCGCTTTAAATTACGAAAACACGCCTATTCAAATATATAGAAAATTTCACCTCCAAAAACTGAAAAATTTCAGATAAAAAACTCTGATATTTTTCATATTTCTGCTCAAAACATAGATTGTGAGTACTCGTTAGAACCGCCCCGAGGCGGTTCTAACGAGTACCACAATCCCTGTTTTGAGCAGAAATAAGAAAAATAATGCATACCCTGTAAACCCCAGTTTCACTATATAAAAGTAGGGTTTAAGGGGGTCAAAATTATATAGGCATGTTTTCCTGATGACAGTAACTGCAGGTTTTTTCCCTGACATTCTTTACCACTCTATTAGCATATTCAGTAGACGACAAATTGATAATATTTTTCTTTCTTTTTTTCACAGAAAATAGGCTTTGACATTTCATGCAAATTGTCTCCTCAATTTGCATGAAATATCAAAGCCTATTTTCTGTAATAATAATATTAATAATAATAATAATAATAATAATAATAATAATAATAATAATAATAATAATAAATATGTTACGAAATGTCGTCCGCTGAAAATTTTGGCCAGACTGCTAAGCTTTAACCAAGAGTTGTGTCACTTTCACTTTCTGAATGTAGATGAAGTCTTGCTGCGTGACACAATATTGGCACTCATTTTACTTAACGCTTAGCACGCTTGGTATTATGCTTAGCAGATGACATTTTGAAATAGTCTTTTTTTACCCAGAAATAGGCTTTGACATGTGATAGAAATTGGCAATTTACTTGAAATGTCAAAGTCTATTTTCTGGGAAAAATAAGAAGAGAAAAAATCAAAATGTCGTCTGCTGAATATTTACCATGCATGCTAAACGTTACTTTCAGTAGACGTCATTTTGAAAAAAAAAAATAGTCATTTTGAAAAAAATAGACTGGCATTTAATGCTAATTGTCTCCTATGAGATAATTTGCATGGGATATCAAAGCCTCTATTCTGGGAACAATAAGAAAAAATATCATCAATTTGTCGTCTGCTGAATCTGCCCAGAGAGTGGTAAAGGCTGATCTCCAGCCTCTGTGCTGCGCCACGCAAAAACGTGTCTTCGAGGCGTCTCCGAACTATGAACGGGCCTAGGTCAGCCGGGATTTCAGACAATGTGTATGAGGGTCACTGATGGGGCCTAATCGAACCTAGAAATCTTTACACTTTTGCTGTTTTCGGGTTTGTGAGTATGTTCACTGCTCTCAAAGGACATTCCTTTTAGAATTTATTCACCAATATTGGCCAATTGTTTTCTCATGTTAACCTATATCCTTGTCTGGGCGAATTCAGCAGACGTCAAACTGGTAATATTGTTCTTATTTTTCCCAGAAAACAGGATTTAATATTCCGTGCGAATTATTTGCATGAAGTGTCGAATCTTGTTTTCTGGAAAAAAAAAATAAATAAAAATATTTCAAAATGTCGTCTGCTGAAAATTTTACGCAGGATGCTAAGCGTTAACATACTGCCTTGAGACTCATAAAAATAAGCAAAATTAATTGTATCTATTTCTATCAAAGAACGTGTTTCTGGGAGACAATGAAAAAAAAAAACAAACAAAAAAACAGCGATTCCGATAAACGCTTATAAATAAGCTTAAGCGGAAATCAGCAACACGCGACGAATAAACGACAATTTTCAGTCTTTTATATTTTTTGCTGGAAATTCAGGATTTATATTTCATCCAAACTGTGTCCAGATCACATTGATATGTCAAGGCTTCTTTTTTTCTTGTTGTGAAATAAAAGTTAATATTATTTCTTTTTACAAAAAAAAAAAAAAAAAAAAAAAGAAGTTTGTTCTGCTCTGGGCTTAATAAAAATATATAGGCAGACGACATTTTGTAGGTTTTATTTTGTGTTATATTTCTCAGAAAATAAAGCTTGACTTTTCATGCAAATTGTCTCCTTTGACAATTCGCAGGAAATGTCAAGCCCTATTCATTTGGGAAAAAGATGAAGAAATTAATTGTCTCTTTTTCGTCTTGCCCAGAGAGTGCTCAAGGTTAAATTCGCAAATATAAACAGAGTAATTTTGACACCTAGATCAATTATTCATCAGATGTTATTATGATAACAGTGCTGATGGAAGATGCACTGAGTGTACATGAAATATAAACAAAGTAGCGATTTATTTGTGTAAGAGAAATAGCTTCAGCATTTTTGTGTGTAACCAGGTTAAAGAATGAATTGGATCATTTGGCAGCGTGCCGTTGCCAAACGATAGGTCAGAAAATATTTGTAACACTTGCCCAAATCTGTGGTGTGCACAGCAAAACGGGACGTTATGCTGAAAAACCATTGCGCGGATTATTTAAACGGACGTGACGTCATGCTTAACGTCGTAGTTTTGAAATACAAAATGGCGTCGACTAATACGGTAAATGAGGTTTTCCATTATTTTCTAATTAATTAAAATCTCTTAATTCGATCGTTTTCACTGGATATGAGTGCTGAGTTATGCTGTCATAACGTCATATAATGGATTTTAAAAAAAATGGATTTTAGAAGTTTTGAAGTTATTCGAAAACAACAGAATGTGATGGTTATCTCAAGAGGAGGATCGTACATCTGCCATATTTTCTGAGCATTGAAAATAAAAATGGCCTATTTAGCGGTTTCCACGAGACGAGGATCGCTCTTCCAAAATGACAAGTCAGCCCACAGAATTCTCCAAGCAAAGTTGCAACAAAAAACGGAAGAATATTACAATCGACACACCAGACCCAACTCCGAGGACGACGAGGACAAAGTAACGCTGAATATCGGCGGCAAACGTTTCACAACCCGGAAGTCCACACTAAGGAATGTTCCTGGTACAAAGCTAGCCATGCTGGATCGCTCATATCAAGATCACTACGATCATATAAATGACGAGTATTTTTTCGACAGAAATCCAGCGGCTTTTGGATTTATTTTGGATTACTACCGCTACGGAACAATGCATATTCCAAGAAATATTTGCACGAGGGCCGTTAAAGACGAGTTAGCTTTCTGGGGTCTTAAAGATGGGTGTATCTCTGAATGCTGTAGAAAGTTCTACTTTGACTCTTTGGACGAGTTCGCAACTTATGAAATGGTGAAAGCGGAATTTTATTGCTTACCGACGTACGTCGCCATGTCCCCGTCAAGCATGAAGGTCCATGGAGAATCGGCGTGGTCTAGATTTCGGGAAAAGGCCTGGGTTTTTATAGATAACCACGAATCTTCATTCTCTGCAAAGGTATGAACCCCCACCCCAAAAGATATAGACTTTACGACATATGCGACCAGTGTTAACCCAGATCAGCCTGCGCGGACGCGCAATCTGATCAGAAACTAAGCTGTTCGCTAATGAAATTATTGTCCGTATTTTATGTTAGCGACCAGTGTAGACTCGCATACTACTGTATATATGCACAGGTTGATCTGTCTGCGGCGGTCACATATGTCATACGGTCGTTTCCATTCGAAGTGTCCTAGGCATTATAAGAAAGTCATAGAGCAATAATAAAAGATTGACCACTGCAAAAGCGGGACCTGATCAGTGTCGTTGGATATGTAGACCATGATCAGACGCTGCATTCTGTGTCGTAAGATCTATGTTGTTTGCTCTGACTTGTCTGTCCCAATATTTACTGTCCTTTCGACATCCTTTGGAAAGACTTTTTTTTTGTTTGTCGTTTTTTTTTTGTTTTTTTTTTTTTTATAAATGAAAATGTTTTGTTATGATTGACCATAGCTTATCAGGAACAATTAGTCTTTTCTGTTTCTGCGCTTTTTTTTTTTTTTTTTTTTATAAATATTTGCTGTTTCTTTTACAGCCAAAATTGGGTCTGACCTATGCATTATCTATAGTAAATTGGATTTTGTTTGAAAAAAAAAATATTGCAGATTATTTTCTGCTTTTCATTACTGATTTTAAATTATTGATGTGCCATAAAAATATTATGAAAATGTCAGAAGTTTTGAAGAAGTGGAACTGGTTGAAAACCTGCATCCAAACTACCCATCCTATCAAAGTTTGCATAATTTACAACCATTTTTACCATGGGGAAAAATGGAAATTTTTTATTTTTTATTTTTTGTTTATAAAACCACCGAATTGATAAAATAAAACTTTTGATGCATAGGTTGTTATAACAAAATGTTTAGGTTTTGCATACAATCATGGCAAAAAATTACGAATTTACTTCTTCTGTCATCATTCTACCTGTAAATCTATATCGGGCCGGCATCGGCCCGTCAGGGTAGCTGACGGGCCGATGACGGCCCGATGTAGATTTACGTAGAATGCTAGCTGGGGTGAAAACGACTTTCTGAAAGGCGTTGAAAGCAGAGTGGTGTAAATACGGTATTTCATAAGCGAAAAGAGAAGGCCCAGATCAGTCTATATGATTCCGGGCAGTAGAAAATACATGCGGAGAGGGCCGTAGCTGAGCAGTTAGCAGGTCTAGCATCCCAAACAAGGGACACTGACAAACAGTGCAGATCCAGATCAGACGCCGTATTCTGCGGCGTCTCATCAGGGTCTACACTATTTGCATTAAAGGCTCCATATCCCTCAAAAATAGACTTCATTATCCAAGAAAGGTTTAATAAACTGATAAATGGTTTTAAGACCACCATAAAATGTGGCACCTGACAGCCTGTAAAATGTCAGTTAGTCTCTGATTCTTGAAATGAAATGATTTTTTTTATCGTATCTCTGAATTAAAGTTGCCAACATTAATTCAGAGATAGGATAAAAAATTATTTCATTTTTTATCCAGTTCAAAAACGAGGGCCTAACTGAAATTTTACATCCTGTCTGATGCCATATTTTATGATAGTATTAATAATGTATATCAATTTATTAAACCTTTCTCGGATAAAAAGTCTATTTTTTTAGGAATATGGAGCCTTTAAGCTCAGGAATTTCTATAATAAATTATAACAGTAAAAACAACCAGACACCCCTTAAATTGGAAATGGCCCTGTCCAAAGAGAGAGGTAGAAGAGTTCACTAGGCATAAATGGGTGCGGTGCTGACAGTTTCAATCACGAAAATATACCCTAGACCCCCTTAAACCCTACTTTTATATAGTAAAACTGGGGTTTACAGGGGTATACATTATTTTTCTTTTCTGCCTCGCCGACGGTTCTAACGAGTACGTGCAGAAAAATATCAGAATTATTATCTGAAAACTTCCAGGGCCCAGTTGTTCAAAGCTAACGACATCGTTAGTTAACGATTCGTTAAAATTTGCATCGAGTGATACGAAAATATGCTGAAATTTTTTGCTGAAAAAATGTGAGTAGCTTTTGCAGTGCAAAAGCTACTCACATTTTTTCAGCAGAAATTTTTGCTGAAAAAAATGTGAGTAGCTTTTGCACTGCAAAACCTACTCACATTTTTTCAGCAAAAAATGTAAGAAAATTGTATAATGAATCTGCTAAAACAGTTAACGAAATGACCCTTAACGAGCTCGTTAAGCTAACGACGCTTTGAACAACTGGGCCCTGTTTTTTTTATGGTGAAATTTTCAATGTATTTGAATAGGCGTGTTTTCGTAATGCGGTTTCGCATTAAATGAAAAAATATTTCTGTTTATACAGCAGTAAAAGGCCATTCTTCGGTGTAAGGTTTCTGAAGATACATGTATTTCAAGGAACGAATCTTTAATTTAGTTTTTGTCATATTAGATTAATTCAGAACATATGGATTTATTACTTCTAACATTTTGGTAATCGGTGAACATTTAATTAGTTTGAAAATGTAAAATTTGCTCAATTAGAAACATGTTTCTTTTGTTTCGGGGTTGTCATTTATGTTAGTTGGAGCATTTTGACCAATTTTAGGTAACAGTTCGGGTCATGTTTTTTTTTGCAATTTTGTGCTTTTGGCCAGCTTCAGAACATTCAGTTATTCTAAGACACATATTTTGGACAGTTTTGTCCTTTAATGAACATTCGGTTCATTACTGTCTGGAATTTTTGTAGTTTTGGTACATTTTGTTAATTATATAATATTTTTTTTTTCGTTTAGAAGCTTATTTGTTAAGCTTGTTTTGTTTCTGACCATTTAAGAGTTTTAAGAATTGAAGTCGTTTTGGGTAACTTTGGAATAAATCATTAATTTCTGGGGGATATTGGTAATTTTGTTTCATTTAATCAGTCTGATTGGTTAACCACTGACATGTCAAGGGTAGGTAACTCGTAAACCGTGAGAACAGAACTAGAGTTGTCATTGTTTCGACGTATTGTTTCGACAATATCCACATCATGTAAGGTTTCGTGACTCTATGTGCCGTGCGGTTTACAAGCCGTTGCCGGTCGGACAGACCCATTCCGGACACGCAAGGGTAGATAACTGATAAACCGCGAGAGTGTGAGTTATCATTTTTGTTCTCGACACACCGTGTCAAGATAAACCCATTTGTCAAGTTTCAAGAATCACTTTAGTGCGGTTCTAGAATTATAACTCGGGATTCACAAACTGGCCACGGATAGAGGGACGGACACAACGAAACTCAAAAATCGATAGAGCTGTCTTTCTTTTTTTCACGACACACCCATCCTCTCGAATGCATTAATTTGCAGTTGAATCGTTATGCTTCCAGATTCACAAACTGGGCTCAGTCAGACAAACTGGGGCGTTACAGAGCACACGCTACCGTTGGTGACCGACTTTCTAAAAAGGACCGCACAGACCCCGGTCTGATAGAAGTTCCCACACTTCACTTTTTACGATAAGAAGTCATTTGGGAGTATAGGATTCCATTGATGATCTGGGCCCAATTGTACAAAACTTACGATGTCGTTAGTTAACGTATCGTTACTCACATTTTTTTCAGCAAAAATACCTGTGAATTAGATATTGTACTTACTAGAACAGTTAATATTTTGACCACTAACAAGCTCGTTATGCTATCAATGCTTTGAACAACTGGGCCCTGCAATATGATCCAAACAATAATATTTCTGATTTTGTCTGAAAATAGGAATTGCTTGTAAAGATATCAAATTCTACTTTCTGGCATAAAAAAAAAAAAAAAAAAAAAAAAAATGAGAACGATTTACAATTTATTATATTCCTTTTTGTTAGCGTTATTCCTGCTGCGTCAGCAAACGATGTTTACGTTTCACAGTTAACCCGTCATGCTAAAGCCTGCTCTGAGTACCAGGGCCCAGTTGTTCAAAACTAACGATGTCGCTAGATAATGTATCGTTAAAACTTTGATCATTAAATATGGCATATGCGCTAATACTTTTGCTGAAAAAAAATGTGAGTAGCTTTTGCATTTGCAAAAGCTACTCACATTTTACAGCAAAAATACCTGTGAATTACATATTGTACTTACTAGAACGATTAATATTTTGACCACTAACGAGCTCGTTAAGCTAACGACGCTTTGAACAACTGGGCCCAGGACTTTATCGAACGAGAAACACTGATCACTAAGAGGCTGTTGACCCAGGGATATCACAGAATAACACTGGTGTCAACACCTAAGCAGTTCTATGGGAGGCATCATGACCTTCTCAGTCCCTACAATATGGCTGTTTCCAGACTTATATTTCGGCCCAGCTGTTCAAAGCATCGTTAGGTAAACGACCACATTTATGACAAACACGTTAATTGTTGTAGCTAAGATATTTTCAAATACATTGATATTTTTGCTGCAAAAATGTTAGTAGTTTTTGCACAAGCTACCCACATTTTTCAGCGAAAAACTGTCAATGTATTTGCCATATTTCCAGATAGAAATTTTAAAGTCACGTTAGCTAACAACTTTAAGTTTAGAACAACTGGGTCCTGATGTTTTTGTCAAAGCCAAGCCAAAACACAGACTTTCTTAACCCGGACATTCATTCACGTATTTTACTGAACCTCCGTTCAGACTGAAAGGCATGGTGGGCGAAGAGTGCTTACCAACTGATGCTTTCTTTCCATTGATGCCTGATTACACCCTGTTTAATTTGGGTCCATGTCTGTCCGTCTGAACAATCTTAATTTTTGCCTTTGTGTGTATCGACTTATGATTTGTCGAAATATGAGTTTGGTATGTTGACTTCAGACTCATTGGTGCATGGTTTAAACGAAAAAAAAAAAAAAAAAAAAAATTATATATATATATATAAACTTTGAAATGTGATCCATTATCGGCAGAATTCTTCAAGACAAAAAGATTACATGTTTTTTGTAACAGAAATACGCACGCACAAGCATGAGGAAAAGGGTCTACAGGTGGCCAATTTTCCAATATTTTCCAGAGCCCAGTTGTTCAAAGCGTCGTTAGCTTACTGACCTCGTTAGTGGTCAAAATATTAACTGTTCTAGTAAGTACAATACCAAATTCACAGGTATTTTTGCTGAAAAAATGTGAGTAGCTTTTAACTCACAGTTTTTTTTTTCAGCAAAAATATTAGCGTATATGCCATATTTAATGATCAAAAATTTAATGATACGTTAACTAACAACATCGTTAGTTTTGAACAACTGGGCCCACACTTACATCAGTTGGGCCGCGCCAAGCGAAAATGTGTTCTTAAACATGTGAAAAATGCACAGATTCAGCTTCATTCCACGCATGCGCAAAATCTCATCCGGGGAGTTGCTCTCCATTGATACATTCTATAGTGTCCAATGATTTTGTTAGCGGACAGCGAAGGCCCTGATCAGACTGCGCGGATGCGCAGTCTGATCGGGCATCCGCTGTCCGCATATGCCCGGAGAAAGGTTTTTGTATGACGCGGTCCATTTGTAGTTCTTCCGTCTGTTCTTACCCCATTAAAGTCTGAATAAACTCTCCCATACTATATATTGGAAGAGTCCATTTTCGATTTTAAGTATGTCAGGCTATATGATGTAAATATTCCTACAGAAAAAATGGTTGAACCGCGTGTTGCGGTGTCTGATCTGGGTCTGCACTGTTTGCCAGTTACCCGTTTAGGGGTCTCCAGCCTTCAATGGGTTAGAGCTAATAACAGTTTCGTAACCATGACGGGATTATTTTTATGCACACCCAGGAAAAAAGCTAGAAAAAATCTCCCGAGAATAGCTTGCAAAACGGGAGCTACTTTTAAAGGAAAGAATTTACTCCCAAATGTAGCAAATTCTTTCCTTTTCTATTAGCAAATTATTTCCTTTTAAAGCAGTCCCTATGTCGAAGGGGAAAATATTTCATCATGGAAGACCGCTCTTTCTGTAAGTAATTTCCTTACGCACAGTCGTAATGTGCGTTTTGGGCTTATTCCAACCCAGGAGGTTCTCTTTTTTGAAAAAAAAATCATCTGAGAGTCACTGATGACGCCTTATTGGCCGAAACTAGCTAGTCTCGCCGAGAAAACAGCACTTTAGCTGCTTACAGTTTTTGATTGAGTTCATTGCTCTCTAAGGTCATTTGTAGAATGTATAGAAAAACCTCAATAACTTAAACACCGATTATTCGTTTACCAGGGCTAACTCGAGTCATTATCGAGTCCCTAGGAAATTCTCTTGATAGCCCAAGAAAGCAAAGATTTATGAATATTTTTAAGGAAATCTTCTTTTTTTTACCATGAATTATATGTTGTATGTACTCAATAGAATCGCCTCGGTGAGCCGATTCTAATGAGTACACACATTGTTGGGTAGAAGATCGTAAAGACCCCTAAATTATCGTCATTTGCTTCTTGACCTGGCACCATGATTAATCAATAACTCAAATCTGACCTGCCACCATGATTACTGTTAACTCGAACTACCCATATCTCGAACTCCCATGGTCCTAAAGGTGGTCGAGCTATTGAGGTTCGACTGTATTGCACTAATATAGCACAGGTTTGCTAAGATCAAATTCAAAACGGCATATATTCTTCGACAAATTCACACACAGGATTCTTGGAAATATTATTTTTGCTCAAATTTCAAACCCGAGCCATATAAAACAGACGTTTTCATCGTAAACATGACCTTTTCTGCTTCCGACGCATTTCTTCAAAGGAAGACGTTTTTAACTTGACGCTTTACGTACTCCGAAGAAATATATTTGCAAAGTTGCCTAGGAAGCATTCTTTATAAATCTATAGCGGGCCGTTATCGGCTCGTCAGGGTAGCTGACGGGCCGATAACGGTCCGCTATAGATTTATAAAGAATGCTAGGTGGGTGTCATGATTTAAAGCAAACATTTTATCATATGTACCTATATACCTATCACAGGTCCTGTTGAATAAATGTCATTAGACGTAGGCCTATCACCAGTAAAAATTCTGATTCTGATCAAGTACGGAACTTTTATAATTAACAATAAGTAGAGAGAGAGAGAGAGAGTGAGTGAGAGAGAGAGAGAGAGAGAGAGAGAGAGAGAGAGAGAGAGAGAGAGAGAGAGAGAGAGAGAGAGAGAGAGAGAGAGAGAGAGACTGTAGAACTGAAAAGGAGTCTATTCCAAAAAGAACAATAAGCAGAGAGAGAGAGAGAGAGAGAGAGAGAGAGAGAGAGAGAGAGAGAGAGAGAGAGAGAGAGAGAGACTGTAGGGGACTGAAAATGCGTCTATTCCAAAAAGAACAATAAGCACAGAGATACAGAGAGAGAGAGAGAGAGAGAGAGAGAGAGAGAGAGAGAGAGAGAGAGAGAGAGAGAGAGAGAGAGAGAGACTGTAGAACTGAAAATGAATCTTCAAAAAGAAAAAAATGCTCCCTTTTAGTGTAGACCCTTTTCAGCAAGGACTCAGTGAGCAGGAAAGTAAACCTGAAGTCATATACATTGCCGTCTAAAAAAAAAACAAAAAAAAAAAAAAACAAAAAAAAAAAAACAAAAACAAAAACAAAAACAACAACAACAAATGACAGCATTGGTAGGTCGATTGTCTGAGTGTCCTAAAAATCGTCCTAAACGGAGGCTTAAAATTACTTCATTTAACCCTTAACTTCCTGTAAATAAAGCAAACAGTGAAGACCCTGATCTTGGTCTGCAGTGTTTGCCAATGTCCCAGTTAAGGCTCTTTACACGTTACTCTGACGTCACAGTGACAAGAATAGCGCGGCTGTAAATAACCGTTTCTTGGAGTTCGTACATACGCGCGGTTTGATTTCATTGGTCAACGATATCACGTAGATAACAACCGAAAGGCAATACTTAGGCTCGATTTTAAACAATCGACCCAAAAAAGCTAAGTGTATACGATCCCCTAGAAGTCTATGTGAAATTTCACTTTGGGAAATCATCATTGCCCTTTGACTGTACTCTTCAATGGGGTTAATCGATGACTTATTATGGAAATTAGTTTTAAGAGTCTTTTCGTGTAAGCTTCATCTGTTTTGTTTTTAACGCTTAGCATGCTGGGAGAAAATTTCAGCAAACGGTATTTTGATTTTTTTTTTTACTTATTTTCACAGAAAACAGGATTTGACATTTTATGCAAAATGTGTCCACATGATTCGACACTTTATGTATGCAAACTGTCTGCATGAAATTTACAATCTGCATAAAATGTCAAATCCGGTTTTCAGCGAAAAATAAGAAAATATGATTCATGTGTCGTCTGCTGAATTCGTCCAGAGAGTGGTAAAAGTCAGTTTCAACAGGGATACTGTATTTACCCTAAAAATTCGGACATCTTAACTCTTTACCATACGTGTCCTAAAAACTGAACTGAGTTATTTTACTACCTGTTAATATTTCTAAAATCTGCTGGATGAATGGTAAACAGTATGGACCCTGATCAGACGCCGCATTCTGGGTCTAATTTTGGTCTAAACTGTTTACTCTGGCCTATTTGTCAGAATACTTAAAGGGTAAATACGGTCAAGACACTATCTGAACCCTACGTGAGAAAACTATCTGTTAACAAGCGCTCAACAAAGACTCTGATCAGACTGCGCATGCGTGCAGTCTGATCAGAGTCTATATTGTCCGCTCGAAGAAACTATATCCTTAACTATCCGAAATTGCCCAGTGAGGTTTCTGACCAGTCCACGCAGATTGATCTTAATTTTCGCTGGGCACACATGTCCGAAGGTTCGTTTTCTGACATTACAGCATATCTTTGCAAAGAACGGAATGTTGAGAGAAGAAATAATTTATTAGTATTTTTTGTGTTTCAAAAGGCAGCTCTTAACCTGAAATACCAAGATTCAAAGTAAAGAAATGCCGGTTATTGCCAACTTCCTGTCAGTCTTGTTTAAGTTTAATATATATGCATAAAACTTCTTTGTACAGGATTGAATTCAACATGGCTGTCTAGGGACCAGGATTACTCTTTCCATAGACTTACGTTATAGCATTTGGCTAAACCCTGACACTCACAATATTCCTTGAAATATATTTTTGTATAAAACTGACATAAATCAAAATACTCTTATCAATTAAGAACTATCCAATCAGAGTCAATTTTTGTTTTTTTGGATCAACTTTAGCCCTTGGCTCACCACCCTTAATGGTACCTGTTCCCGAAATTCTGCAGAATTACAGTGGTTAAATCTTTGTAGTCAAAGAAGTTTTCCGTTTCAATTGTTTATATGCTAGAATATTACCCAATTTATGTCTGGTGGAATCTTCTACTTTTCTCTTTGGACAGGTCCATTTCCAATTTAAGGGGTAACTTGTTTGTCTTCAGTATGACCATTTATTATAGGAATTCCTGTACTTAATGTAAACAGTGTAGACCCTGATCAGACGCCGCATTTGCGGCGTCTGATCAGGGTCTGCGCTGTTTGCAGTCCCTTTTATGGAATGCTAGGCACAAATATGCGAATATTGGCAAACTACATCTGTAAGTATATTTGTTCCTTATTTTACCAGAAAATAGGCCCCGAATTCCATATTGAACATTTGCAAAGGGACAGAACTGAATAAAAATGAACGTAGAATTACGGCCCCTATTCTCTGCACGTCATCTGATGGTGAAGTTTATTTGGGTCAAGTGAAAATGTCTCCAGTTATTTTAGTTATGGAGCAGACAAGATTTTCATTTAAAATCAGAAAGGTATTGTTTACTTAACATAGGTTCACATAAGACGCTTGTTTTTTTCATCCGAAATGTATTGACATTTTTCTTATTACTCCACGAACACACATGTTGTAGTGTTCATTAGAAGCGTCTCGACGAGGATCTTATAATGAGTATCCGCAACATATGTTTTGTGTTTTATTTCTTTTTTTGGAGAAATAAGAAAAAAGTGGACATATGGTGGACATCCGATAATTCCCGATTAAGGTTTCAATCAGGTTTCATTAAAGTATCTTCAACGACTTTTAAGTTATAAAGCGAACATGAAAACAAAGGATGTGTGAAAAATTAAATATGAAACAAACGTTACTATTCTTGTTGTCTGTACATTGTCTCCGTGGGGTGAGGTGGAGGGTGTGTGTGTGTGTGGGGGGGGGGGGTGGGGGGGGGTGGGGGTAGGCACTCCGAATTATTTTGTCTGCTACATAGGATGGGGTCCAGCATATAGTGTTTATCACTCCCCTCGCCCCCTTCCCCGAAGAAATAATACGGGATATCAGTCATACACAAAAAATATCCGGTATATCAGCCATACCCCAACCTCACCCGCACGCCTCCCCCCACGCACCCCACAAAAAAAAAAAAAAAAATAAATAAAAATAAAGAAAATAAGTAAAAATAAATGCAGATATAAGCATACCGAGAAAACGTGATTATCACTGACCAATGAAACCGCGCGTGACACGGACCGACATGAAATCTCCAACTTGTTGTCTCCGACCCGGACTTTATTCCCAAACTGAACATTTTTTGAAACTGTTTTGGGTAGATTGTTTATCAATCGACCCAGAGTTACCAAAGCATCTGAGTTATGCTGCTGTTGTCCACGTGAGTAGTGCTGACCAACAAAGTTACTCCACGCAAATAGCGTTTGTATGAAATCCAGATAATGGTTATTTATAGCCTCGGTTTTCTTGTCGCTATGACGTCAGAGTGCTGTGTAAAGAGGTTTATCTGTAAAACCTAGACTAGACTCAGTGCTGGGACATTGGCAAACAGTGCAGACTCAGATCAGACACCGCAAAATGCGGCGTGGTCTGCACTGTCTGCTTGAATTACAGGAAGTTAATTCTTGAATGAAGCGGTTTTCAGGACCATTTTCCCAGCCTACACTCAGGTACAATCAACCCCAGTGCTGTCAGTGCTTTGATTTCATCTTTAACCTGGCTCCGAGGTTATAAAACTTTTTTCATGCTCAACTCAGCTGAAATTTTCTCTGCCAATAAATATGAAAATTCAAACTTAAATTGGCATTTTCATATTTATTAGCAGAGAAATTTTCATGCTCAGCTATGTTTAGCAAGAAAGAATTTAGAATTGTTAATAATTTGAGATTTATTTAGAGGACACGTTTCATGCTCCGTTTTATAACCTCAGGGCCAAGTGATCAATTCAACTGGCTGAAAAGTTGACAATATGTTTAGTCTGATAACAGCTGAGTCGAATCACAGCATTTCCTACTAATTTGCATCCAGTGTAGAATGAGATCCATAGGTTACAAAGCTTTTTTTTCATGCTCAACACAGCTGAGCATGAAATTTGTCCTGCTTGTAAATCTCAAATTATTAACAATACTAAATACTTTCTTGCTGAACATACCTGAGCATGATAACTTCTCTGCTAATAAATATGAAAATGCCAACTATTGTTGGCATTTTCATGTTTATTAGCAGAGAAAATTTCATGCTCAGCTGAGTTGAGTACGAAAATTTTTTTATAACCTCGGGTACAGATCAGCGTGTGCATCCACACATTCTAAGCAGAGCCTCTGTCGCCCGTCTGAAAAAGAAATTGGATGTTTGGCTACCCGTAGAGCGCGAAGCAATTTCTCCGATTACACAGTGAAAAACAAAACAAAACAAAAAAAAAAAAAAAAAAAAAAAAAAAAAAAACATAGATTTTACGGTAAATTACTACCAACTGATTGCCAGCGCATTTACCATAAATTTTACGGTGGCCTGAGGATTATTTTCAGCCAGATGCCTGTATTTTACCGTAAAATCTACGGATTTCTCTTACAATGTGGCGCAGGCTAATCTGTCATTGCTTGGCGGGCATGCGATCTTGTAAGAAATTCACAGCCCCAGCTCATATGATGTTGTAAAAAAAAAAAAAAAAAAAAAAAATTCAGTCACTAAGCAAAATAAGCTACCGAATGAGAAAATGGTAATTATCACATTTGCGACCAGCAATGGCTTAGGCGAGCCTGCGCTTAAGCGCAGTCTCACGAGAGTTTTTGCTGTTTTCAGACATGTAGTAGAGAGCTTGGTGAAGCTTCAGGCAAAAAAAAAAAAAAAAAAAAAAGATAAATAAATTAATAAAGAAAAAAAAAAAAAAAAAAAATAACGCATGTCTGTAGCTCAAATAGGAGACAACGCATTCGAATATATATGAAAGAACCCCAGACCGGAAAACCGTACGGTCCCTTTTTATCGTGTTCCGGCTCAAATATGCTTGATATGGAATAAACACAGCAGACTACCATATCTGCAACATTCCAATCAGCATACTAAATACCAGATATTGGCACAAAGCTGTCAGCTTTGAAGAATTCCTCTATCTTAAACAATAGTTGGTATACACTTTGGTGTATAGGTGACAGTTGATAATCAGCGGTTGACAGCATTACGAAAACACGCCTATTCAAATATATTGAACAATTTACAACCAAAAAAGGAAACTTTTCAGATAAAAAAAATCTGATATTTTTCATATTTCTGCTCAAAACATGGATTGAAGGCGGTTCTAACGAGTACCCACAAACTATGTTTTTGAGCAGAAATAAGAAAAAATAATGTATACCCCTGTAAACCTCAGTTTTACTATATAAAAGTGGGGTTTAAGGGGGTCTAAATTATATAGGCGTGTTTTCGTGATGGTCAGTAATTGTTAACACTTACCACGCTATGGGCAGATTCAACAGCCGATAAATTAATGATATTTTCTATTTTTTTTCCTTGAAAATAGGATCTAAATTTTCAGGCAAATTATCTTTGGGAGACAATTTGCATGAAGTGCCTGATCCTATTTACTAGGGGAAAAAAATCAAAATGTCATCTGCTGAAATTCTTACCCATCATGCAAATCGTTAATTACCGTCAATGATGTTTAATAAATCAAGATTTTTTTTAAGTGAAAAAGGGACACACATTCCATAGGCGTAGCACTCATTACATACATTACGCATACATATGCATAACCGCGTAAAAGCCGGCCTCGGTGGCTCAGTTGGATGTGCCGTCCGACTGGAGACCAGGAGGTCGCGGGTTCAACCCCCGTCGAGGTCGGCAACATTCTTTCGTGGAGATTGATCATGAAATATTTTCTACGGTCATTCTCTCCCTTCCGCTGATTCAAGAAGGGCAGTTGTCAGTTTCTGGCGAAAGAATGTGCACAGTACTGGTTAACCGCTTAGAGGACTAAGCCTGCCCAGTAAACGTGTGGTTAGGTAAACTGACCGCGCTCGACATGATCCCATTGGGTTGACTGGGCCGTAAAACCTCAACACAAACAAAAAATTGCGTAAAAAAAAAACCAAAGAAAAAAAATTGATAACATAAACGTTTTTGCTTTTTCACCTTAGGAACTGTCAGTTTCTGGCAAAAGAATGCGCACAAGGTGTTTACTGGGCCGTTTACATTACGAAAACACGCATATTTAAATATCTAGAAAATTTCACCTCCAAAAATTGAAATTTTCAGGTAAAAAAACTCTGATATTTTTCATATATCTGCTTAAAACATAGATTGTGGGTACTCTTTAGAACCGCCTCGGCGAGGCGGTTCTAACGAACACCACAATTTATGTTTTTGAGCAGAAACAAGAAAAATAATGTATACCCATGTAAACCCCAGTTTTACCATATAAAAGTGGGATTTAAAGGGGTCAAAATTACATAGGCGTGTTTTCGTAATAACTCTAATCCAGCTTATCAGGTGCTGAGATCATTGGCTAGGCATATCAACCTGAACCCAGAGGTCCATTTGGCCCAAAACTGTTGGCAAACTTGATTTTTTTGCAACAATGAAAATAGTTTGTCACTCGTTACAAAAAGATGTTACAACATGGTTATTCCCCGGCAAACTGCATTCACGGTTGTTAACCCAATTATGGCTGATGATTTGGCTTCCCTCTTAAATCACACGACGGCGAGTCGATCCTCAAACTAAATGACGGCTCTCTCCTCAGTTTGTTTCAGACGGTTGGCACCTGACTATCATTACCTGTGGCTGGGCCCATCTTGGTCCTGTTTGTAGTTTTCTTGTGTTCTGGCTTCAGATAGCCATTACTTTGTTTCATCGCAGTGCTTGTGATTATGTATGCGTCACTGCGATATTTCACTGGTAAAGTACAGGACCAATATGCGGACCGAACATATGTTTGTAATTTGGAACTGCGTCGTAGCCAGCACATGACAAAACCTACACTAAGACCTGTGTAACCAGGAAAGACTCAGATCAGCCTGTAGATCCACCCAGTATGGCAAAGGTTCTCGCTTATCGCTCTTATGATAGCCTGGAGGCTGTAGAAGGAATATGCGATCAGCGAAGACTGATCAGACTGCGCGGATGCGTAGTCTGATCTGAGTCTTCGCTGATCGCACGTCTTATTGTAGTTTTGGTAGTGTGCTTGCTCAATCATGTGTGAGGTTGCGCACGAGTAAATCTGTTTTAAACCATCCTGGCACTCACTTCTTTCAGATTAATTTGTTGAGCGTCGATGATTTCATGTGGGGCCTTTGTTTGATCATTTTTATTCCTCATCTTTCCTTCCTTCGATGCCTCGGATGCTTAGGCTGTTCTTTGTAATTGTGATATTTTCCTGGCAATTTTAACTTATATTTCACACAGAGTGGAGGGATGATATAAAAACTGAATTTTTCTTCACTAGAATATATGTTGTGGTAATCATGCGCCTGTTCAGTTGAAATTATTACGGCATGTAATGCCAAATAAATGGCAATGAGCTCAGTCTCATTTTTCTGCTTACATAAGAACCGAAATGTGAGGAAACGTACCTTCTGACATGTGCGCCCAACGGACACTCAAATCCGCCTGCGCATCCGCGAAGTCTGATCAGAGTCTTCGTTGTTCGCACGAAGAAACCTTATATCCTTGGCTATTCAAAAAGCGCCCAGTGAAGATTCAGATGAGACTGCGCGAACGCGCAGTCTGATCTGAATCTTCGCTGGGCGCACAAGTCCGAAAGTAAGCTATACTGACGTTGCAGCTAATATAAGCAATAACACTCCTTTTCAACTGACAGGGCTCGAACTGACTAACAGCTGTTTAACTAGTCAATAAGAAATCCTCCTCCCTTCATTTCATATGGAATAAAAGTAAAACAAATAATCAAACATCTCGAAAAACAGTATACATCATTAGGACCGTAACGTGCGAAAATGGAGCTGGTGTCATTAACTAACAACAAAGTCGCAGATTAGCTCGTGTATCCGCACTATCTGGTCAGGGCCATTTCTGTTCATCCTTATATTATATTCAGTAGCCTAAGATTCCGTGAGCGGGCGATGAAGGCCATGATCAGACTGTGTTTCTTCACTGTCCCACATATGACATTTAGGCCGTTTTCTCAGTTGGTTCAAATTTTAATTGGTTTCGCTGTGTATTCAAACAATTCTTATCAACCAGTTTCTCGCTTTAGAATAAAAAAAAAAAAAAAAAAAAAAAAAAAAAAAAAAATCGACTGCTTTTTCTCTGTTACATGCTCAACATATGATTTTTAATGTCCATCACCCAGTCTATGATATTTGTACATTCTCCTGTTGTTTACAAATGTAAACCTGAGGTTAGCTTAATAAACTTGAAACTTAAATTGCTCTCTGTTGGGCTTAATGATTTTAGCATCACCATTAAAAATCAAACAAATGATTAGGTAATAATGATGATGATAATAATAATACTATTAATAATAATAATAATAATAATAATAATAATAATAATAATATCACCTATACGCAAATAGACTGGCTCCAGTCTCCAGTGACAGAATAATTATTCTTATATTCCTGAAAATAAAGCCAAAATAATATCATGACAATAAAGGCTGGTCACTAGCGACCAGTCTTTATAGTCGGTAACGCGTATGACTGCAGATCCAAGGCTTTGAAGTTCCAACCCTAGCTCGTCCACATAACTTTCGTGGACACTGATCATGAAGTCGTTTCTTCAGTCATTCTCTCCTTCCGCTGATTTAAGACGGCATTTGTCAGTGACTAACGAAAGTATGTGCATTATTACTGGTAAACAACCTGCACAGGGACAGTGACTGCGCTCAACATGGGTTGACTGGGCCGTAAAACCTCAACTCAAATCCTAAAATTTGAAGAAAGCTATTTTAATACCTGTTGATGTGTCTTGTTTGTGTTGAGGTTTTATGTCCCAGTCAGCCCAATGGGGTCATGTCGAGCGCGGTCACTTTACCTAATCACACTTTTACTGGGCAAGCTTAGTCCTCTAAGCGGTTAACCAGTATTGTGCACATCTTTCGCCAGAAACTGACAACTGCCCTTCTTGAATCAGCGGAAGGGAGAGAATGACCATAGAAAATATTTCATGATCAAATCTCCACGAAAGAATATTGCCGACCCGGTGGGGGTCGAACCCACAAGCTCCTGATCACCAGTCGGACGCGCATCCAACTGAGCCGCCGAGGCCGGCTGTTGATGTGTCAAAAACGGTTAAATGAGTGGCAAACTGTGAAGATCTGGCCCAGAGGCTATAATTGTTTTTTCATGCTCAACTCACCTGAGGATGAAATTTTCTCTGCTAAAAAATATGAAAATGCCAACAATAGTTGGCATTTTCATATTCATTAGCAGAGAAATTTTCATCCTCAGCCTAGTTTAGCAAAACATAGTTTGTAAATTTTAGTGATTGGAGATTTATTAGCAGGACAAATTTCATGCATAGTTGAGTTGAGCATGAAAAAAAATTATAACCTCGGGGCCTGGATATACAAGGTAAGCTCAAACCTGTCTGTTCCAAAACTTACTTCGATAGGTAATGGATATATACGGTACTTAAGTAAACTAACTTTATCTTCTTACATTGCCAATTGCTATCTTAAACTCTCAAATCAGAGATAAGCTAAATTTCAATGGGAGATGCATGCAGAAGTCAGTCGAAATGATATTAGACTGCGGTTTGAAATCATACATGCATATAACATATCCGCACAAGAAAACTGCAACAAAGCTGCCCGAAAACATTTTCTATTTCAGCCAGAGCCTGCGCTTCACTTTCTCATATTTACTTTCAAAATAGGTACCATTGGTCATCTCATGCATATCTCCAGCTAGAAAGCGTTTATAGACCATATTGAATAGAACAGGATAGAAACTTATTGTAGAATTTCATATGCCAATCAAGAACTTTGCTGGCAGATAAAAATTCACACATTTAAATTAAATCATTTAAGGTATATGTATATAATCGGGAGCAATATGTTTCCTTTTAGAATAGACTCCTTTTCAGAAGAGATTTTCAGACGGGAAGTCACAAAAGTTGTCTGTTTTGCGGACACAAAAACAATTGTGTAAAATTGGCACGGAATTCGATACTCGATATTCATCTCTGTATTAGCTGGAATAGCTTTTCGGTACATGCCGAATTTCGAGCTCTGAGATTAAAATTCAGCACCCTATTAGGTAGATACCGTATATGATACCGTATATCAAGCTCTGATGTCGATATTCAGCTCCATATTCGTCTATGTACCGAATATCGAGCTCTGAGATCGAAATTCAGCACCATATTCAGTGGGCAACAAATGTCGAGCTCTGAGATCGAAATTCAGCACCATATTCGGTACATGTAGGTAACAAATATTGAGTTCCGATATCAAACTTCAGCTCCACATTCGTCTGTGTACCGAATATCTAGTTCTGAAACCAAAATGCAGCTCAACAATTGTCTGGACACCATATTCGATAGGTAATGGATATCGAGCTCTGAGATCGAAATTCAGCACCGGGAGATACCGAATATCGAGCTTGCAGATCAAAATTTAGCACCATATTCGGTACATATCAAATATCGAGCTCTGAGATAAAATTTCAGCACCATATTCGGTAGATACCCAATATCTAACTCTGAGATCAAAATACAGCACCATGATCGGTAGATATCGAATATGGAGCTCACAAAACACAATTCAGCTGTATATTCGTGTGTGTACCGAATATCAAACTCTGAGAACGAAATTCAGCACCATATTCGGTATACACCGAATACTGAGCTCTGAGATCGTAGATCAGCACCACATTCGGTAGGTACCGAATGTCGAGCTCTGATATCGAACTTTAGCACCATATTTGATAGATACCGAATATCGCTCTCTCAAATCAAATTTCAGTGCCATATTCGGTAGATATCGAATATTGAGCTCTGAAATTTAGCTCCACATTCTTCTATGTACCAAATATCGAGCTCAGCCCGACCATCGAGCTCTGAGATAGAAATAAGCAGCATATTCGGTGCACACCCAATATCGAGCTCTGAGGTCGAAATTAGCACTGTATTCGATACACACCCAATATCGAGCTCAGAGATCGAAATTCAGCACCATATTCGGTACAACCCAAATCGAGCTCTGAAATCGAAATTTAGCACCATATTCGGTATACACCGAATATCGAGCTCTATCGAAATTCAGCGTCATATTCGGTAGGTACCGAATTAAGTGCTCTGAGATAGAAATTCAGCTCAATATTCATCTATGTATCGAATATAGAGCTCTGAGATCGAAATCCAGCACCATATTCGGTACACACCAAGTATCGAGCTCTGAGAGCGAAATTCAGCATTTTATTTTATTGTCAGCGGTGAAATCAGTGTATATATGATGAAAATAAAAGTGGTATCAATCACTAGAGAATTGATATCGTATCATTTCACTAGTGACTGATACGATTTATATTTTCACTCCTCGCTTTGGACGACTTCGGTTTTCTTCACTGTTTCAGAAGTGGATGTTACCTCCACTTCAGATTTTTTGAACACCTCTAACTTCTTTGTTTCGGAACTAAACTATCAAGTGTTGGTATGCATTTTCTTAATTAGAATGTAAGGAACATTTTGGCATCAAAATTATTTTGATTCCCCGAAACTTTTTGTTTTTGTCTCTCCAGCGGTTCACATGTTAAGCACAGAGCGTCGACGCCATGCCGTTTATGTTTTGTTTGGTGACGTTACTTATGACGTCAGAACTCACATTGCCGTATAAACAATAAACAAAAAGAAAATTTACTCTTTTTCAGTGAATACCATAAAAATTTTCATCTCGTGTAATGAAAACATTCAAATTTTCACTCGTGCTTCGCACTCGTGAAATTACTGATGTATTTCATTTTACTCGATGACAATATTTATGGTATTCACAGCAAAAGAATAAATATCCTCTATATATTTGGAATATAACAAAAATCGAGCTCTGAGATCGAAATTTAAGCCCACGTGCTTCTGGGCACCGAACATCGAGCTCTGGGATCAAAATTCAGCATTATATTTGTTAAATAATTAAATCGAGCTCTGAGATCATAAATCAGCACCATATTCGGTAGGTAAGAAATATCAAGCTCTGAGTTCGAATTTGAGGTTCAAAATCGTCTGGGCCCGAAATATCGAACTCTTTGATCAATGTTCAGTACCATATTCCGGTACATACCCAATATTGAGAACTTCGATCAAAATCCAGCACCATATTCACAAGATGTCGAATATCGAAATCTGGGATCAGTTATCGGCATCATATTCAGTACACACCGAATATCGAGCTATGAGATCGAAATCTAGCGCCATATTAGGTAGGTAACGAATATAGTTCTGAGATCAAAATTCAGGTCCACAATCGTCATGGCACCGAATATCGACCTCTGGGATCGAAATTCAGCACCATATTCGTAAGATATCAAATGTCAATCTCCAAGATCGAAATTCGGCACAAAATTCCGTTCTTACGGAACATCAAGCTCTGAGATCGTAATTCAGCACAATATTCGGTAGATACCGAATATTGAGCTCTGAGTTAGAAGTTCAGCACCACATTCTGTGGATACAGAACATCGAGCTCAGAGAGCGAAATTTAGAACCATATTCGGTTAATACCTAATATCGATCCCTGAGATCCAAATTCAGCTCCATATTTGGTCAATTCCGAATATCGATCTTTGAGGTCGAAATTCAACACCATATTCGGTAACTACCGTATATCAAGCTCTGAGATCGAAATTCATCTCCATATTCGGTATATAGAGAAAATCGAGCTCTGGGATCGACTTTTTAACACCTTGTTCGGTAACTATCTCTGATTGAAATTCAGGTCTATATTTGATAGATACCGGATATCGAGCTATGAGGTCGAAATTCAGCACCATATTTAGTAGGAACCGAATGTCGAGCTCTTAGATCATAATTCAGGAACATATTGGGTGCACACCGAATGTCGAGCTCTGAAGTCGAAATTTAGCACCATATTCGGTAGGTTACGACCATCGAGCTCTCAGATCGATAGCTCAGCATTCGGGTGGGTACCTGATATCGAGCTTTGAGACCAAAGTTTAGCATAATATTCGGTATTTACCGAATATCGGGCTCTGAACTCGATATTTAGCACCATATTCTGTAGTTACCGAATATCGAGAACTGAGATCGAAACTCAACTCCATATTCAGTAGATTTCAAATATCGGGCTCGGAGATCGAAATGCAGCACCATGTTCGGTAGATACAGAACTATCGAGCTTTGAGATCGAAGTGTACCACCATATTTAATCTCAGACCTCAGTATTCTGTGCCCATACGAATGCGGATCTGAATTTCTATATCAGAGCTAGATATTTAGTGTTTTCCGAATAGGGTGTTTAATTTCGATCTCAGAGCTCGATATTCAGTACACTAACGAAGGTTGAGATACATTTCAATCTCAGAGTTCGATATTCGGTGCTGATTATTGATCTCAGAGCTCGATATTTGGTATACAGGCGAATGTAGAGCTGAATTTTAATATCAGAGCTCAGTATTTTGTAAATACCGAATATGGTGCTGAATTTTGATCTCAGCGTTCGATATTTGGTAAGTGCCTAAATTACCATAGTGCTCTATATCGAACTCAAAGCTGAGCTCGGTATTCGGTATCTACAGAATACGGTGCCGAATTTCAGTCTCAGCTTGATCTGCGATATCTCCCAAATATGGTGTTGAATTTCGATCTCAGAGCTCGATATTCAGTTTGTACGGATATTATGCTGAATTTCAGTCCATGATATTCGTTAAGTACTGAATATGGTGCTGATTTTCGATCTCAGAGCTCGATATTAAGTGCCCAAAAGAATACAGAGCTGAATTTCGATCTGAGAGCTAGATATTCGGTGTGTACAGAATATGGTGCTGTATATCGACCGAAGAGCTCGATATTCGGTGCCAAGATGAATGTGGATTTCGATTTCAGAGCTCGATACTCTTTATCTTCCGAATATGGAGTAGAATTTCAATCTCGAGCTCGATATTTGGCATTTACCGAATATGGAGTTGAATTTCAATCTCATTCGGTATCTACCGTATGTGGAGTTGAATTTCAATCTTAGAGCTCGATATACGGTATCTACCGAATATGGAGTTGAATTTCGATCTCAGAGCTCGATATTCGGTATCTACCGAATATGAATTTCGATCTCAGGGCTCGATATTCGGTATCTACCGAATATGGAGTTGAATTTCAATCTCAGCGTTCGATTTTCGGTATCTACTGAATATGGAGTTGAATTTCAATTTCAGAACTCGATATAAGCTAGAAAATGAAAAGCTATTATAACGAATAGAGAGCTGAATATCGAATATAGAACCCTGAAAACTTTACAAAACTTCAGAAAACAATGTTTGGTTTTGAAGTTTCAAGTGCATGTTTATGATGTCATCTACAAAATATGTTGTTTTCAAATTTCTGCCTATCGTTTGATGGAGATAATGTGCATGTCAATTTGATTTTTCCTTTCAGCATTACTGATGTAATCGCGATAATTAGAAGCTTCCTAGATTTGCCTTTATCATGATGAAATATCAAATAAACTTGGTGCATTCATTGATTTTTGCCATAAATTTGAGCCGAGCTATGGGAAAATATGCGTTCTGGGCAGTCTGATCTAGACTTCCGCTGTCCGTTTACAGAATCATTGGATTCTGTAGAAAGAGTACGTATAACGATCGACGTATAGCAAATTGCCAGATCGGAATTTATGGCTTCTCTGACTGAGCTGTATCTCTATTGTTTGCATATGTCGCTGAGAACCTACACCCACCTTCATGGATTGGCTATTTTTGTTTCCGTTTTGTTTAATTTCATGGATTTTTCTTTGTAAATTAATGACGTAGATTGTTCCCTTGTGCTTTATACGTCTTCGCAAGGCAAACACTTCGTCAACAAAATATAATTATTTTCTCTTAAGGGCTTAAGGGGAAAGATACTCTTTCGTTGGAGGCAACAACAGTCGACTCTTGTTAGCTCGACTTCGCTTTTCTTGCATACCGGATAAGGATTTCCGCAAATTACATCGGCGCTAGCAAATCTAATCTCACACACCCTTGTCCGCCCCGTGTCAAAGATAAAAATCAAGAATTTTCACGTGTTTGATATATACTGGTTGTAAAGGAGTCACGGTGCGCCATCGTAAAGTTTTACGTCACTGACCGTAATGGCGTCACTTAAAGTCACGGTATTGTCATCACAATATGGCGGACGTCTGCAGTCGAAGTGACTGCATTATCAAAAAAAAAAAAAAAAAAAAAAAAAAAAAAAAAAAAAAACACTTTCAGAAATGAAAGGTATGCAAGAAAAAGAATCTGTCACGGGTGTGAGGGACAGATAGAAAAATCCATCCCTCGGGATCACGATATGACATCATTCGGCAAGCCTCGTGATGCCAGACAGCAACAGTCGGAACGGATTTTTCTTTCTTGCATACCGGTCGGATAGGGATAAGGATTTCCGCAAATTACAACGGTGCTAGCGCTTATCTCACATATCTTATCTTATCTAACCTTATCCATCTCGTGGGAAAGATAAATACTGGTTGTATAGGACGTCACTGAATGTAATGACTAAACGTCACGGTATAGTCATCACAATATGGCCGAAGTCTGCAATCGAAGTGAATGCATCATCAGAAACTCACTTTCGGAAGTAACAGGTATGCAAAACACACACACACACACACACACACACACACACACACACACACACACACACACACACACACACACACAAAGAATCTATCATGGGTGTTAGGGACAGATAGAAAAATCTACCCCTCACACCAATGATAGAGTCTTATTATCTTGAATAACCGCTTGCCTCGAAGTGATAATCTGGTCCCTGTTTAAATATGAAAATCTAATAACAGGCAACAAAATATTGTGGAAAAGAGGAGAAATTGCTCGTATGGATCAATATATCTCTAAATTACTTACTCATTTGTAAAATGTTGATATTCGATTTAGTTTTTCCTCTTTTTGACTAAGCTGATATGTCGTGGCATGAATATCTCAAAGTATTTCAGAGAATTCCTTGGACTTCGAGATAACGAGCGTCGATTGTATATCAAAATTGATTTACCCCCCCCCCTCCGCACACACACTATCGCACCCCCCGCACACCCACACACGCTTCTGAAAACTCTCACAGTAACTGTTTTCCTTTCAGAGTGCACATCTTTCCAGAGAGAAAACATATAAGGGTAATCGCCCTGGTAAACCCGAAATTTCGATGTCGGAGGCTATCTCATTTCGGAGGTAAATAATGGCAGACATGTCGGGACAGGTCTGTATTTATCCACTTCTGTTTCTTATAGGTCAGTTTTGCGGAACAAAACAAACATAGAGACTGTATCTGGATAGAATGATGAAAATGCAGAATGCGTTAGATAAATTTAAACTGTGTCTGTAGGAATAAGAGCCAGTTTGCTTTGAAATGGCGACTTCGTTATTTCAGCGAAAATCGTGCTTTCGATTGTTAATATTTGAATTTGTATTTGCCGTTGACACTAATCGTTGGTATCGTTGTAATTTTACATCATTCTTTTGCTTATGCCAGAAGTGTGAGGTTCGAAATTATTGAAAAAAAAACAACAACAAAAAAAAACAACAAAAAAACAAAAAACAAACAAACAAACAAAAAAAACAACAACAAAAAAACAACAACAAAAAACAAAAAAAAAAAAACAAAAAAAAAAACCAAAAACAAAAACAAAAAAAAAACCACCCCCCCCCCCCAAAAAAAAAAAAAAAAAAAAAAAAAAACAACAACAAAAAACATAGATGTTTACAAACTAGTGACGTTGGTATATTTTTATGGTCATTCAAATGATCGGAGGCACTCTGACAGCTGTTGTTTTGATATGAGAGGCCCCGTAAATAAAAGGCCGCGTAATTACTGCCCTAATAAGTTATATTTTAGGCATGTTAGTGCAATAGGTGATGCCATAGAATAGAAGAAATGACAGAGTAACTAAGAGACGAAATGTCGATATAATTTTGACCCCCTTAAACCCCACTTTTATATAGTAAAACTGGGGTTTACACGGGTATACATTATTTTTTCTTATTTCTGCTCAAAACATAAATTGTGGGTACTCGTTAGAACTGCCTCTTCGAGGCGGCTCTAACGAGTACCCACACTCTATGTTTTGAGGAGAAACATGAAAAATATCAGAACTTTTTATCTGAAAATTTTCACTTTTTTGGTGGTAAAATTTTCAGTATATTTGAATAGGCATGTTTTCGTAATGTAAAATGATATTATTTTACGTGGTCCCATCCAGCTATAGTACTGTCACTTCTTGCAAGTTCAAAGGTCATTATTCATATTCAATAATGTTGCCTCATTATTCATATTCAGTACTGTTGCCCTTATATGATATCTATTGTTTCTCTCTGTGGCAAATAGTGCTTACTCAGCCACAATATAAGTCCACATCCTACACCAGAGGAACATATAGAATTTAGATGTTCTTTCAGTTTTGTCTCGGCAGCTGCCACAAGCTTTTCATAAATGAAGCGAACAAAATGTGAACCACCAAAGAGAGTAAGTACACTGACAAATAGAAGACACCATAACCGAAGCATCGCTTTGGCACGGTCAGTTATAAAGTACTGGGGCTGTGTGGTTAAGACCGGTCTACCTATACACGACCTTCGTCCTAGAGTAGGCTATGTTGGTCTTATTTTCACCCTTTACGGGGAATTTTCCACCTAGCGGAAACACTGACGAGACAAGACCTCTTTAGGGCTTAGCACATGTAGCTCTCACTGGAATAAATTTACGCTTGGAATGTCTTGTTACAGGATCATTGTCTTATCGACGGACTTTGCTGGGTTTTACATTGAACACGAGTGAAATATATATACCTTGTCACATCGCTTACCATCAACTTAAAGAAACAAAAGAGCATTTGGAACGTTGAACAACGAATGTACAGTCGACTCTCGTTATCTCGAATTCCAAGGCATTCTCTGAAATACTTCAAAATATCCATACCTCGACATATCAGATTTGCAGAATTGAGGAAAAAATAATTCAAACAACCACAGTTAACAAATATATGTGTAACTGGATTCTTGAAGTTATAGATATATTGAAAATATTGTGGAAAAGAGGAGAAATTGCTCCTAAGGAGCAATTTCTCCTCTTTTCCACAATATTTTTTTACCTGTTAGATTTTCATGTTTAGGCAGGGACCAGATTTCCACTTCGAGATAAGCGGTTATTCGAGATAAGGGAGGTAGAGATAACGCGAGTCAACTGTATTATGAACTTTCTCTATCAATAAAATGCATTTGGAGATAGGTTGTCTACATCTTCGCCAATCAAGCCTATTGTTTTCGAGAGATTTAAACAGTTTCCATTTTGTTTATTAGTGCGATAGACGTGATATTCGCTTTAAATAGTTTGCCGTTCTCCGACATCAGGCATAACATATAAAAACCTCCTGTCCTCCGACATCAGTGCAACATACCTCCGATCGTTTAAATAACGATAAAAATGACACCACCGTAATTAATTTTCGACTTTAACAGATCTGATATAATCAAGGGTGTAAATGGAATGCTTATACGTTATAAAGATGGTAAATATAATTCAGAAATAGATCAGCTCTAGCAGTGATTTGTTGAGTAATAAAATAACTGTTTTGAGGTCGGTTGTAAAGTAGAGCAAATCACGAACGCGGAGCGCGAGTGATTTATCTAGTAACAATTGGCCGACAAACTGTGATTTATTACTCAACAAATCACGCACAAGAGCTGATCTATTTCTATTCTAACAAATAGAAAACGACGGAAAAGGAATTCTATCCTTCAGATTCTTCCAACTTCCCGCAATCGCATAAAGAAATCCCTCCAACAGTTTTGACTCTAACGCTATTTACATGCATTTCTTACGTTGTGGACTCGAGAAAAACAACATTAGACCGTCTGACGTCGTGGCAACGAAGACTGACGTCAGCAAAGTGTCAAAATGACGTCGGAACGGCGCCAGATAGCGTCGCGCGCTTCCGTCCAGTGATTTGTTGCAGAATAAATCACTGCTTTTTTTCCAGCGCTGTGTTAGAATTATTATTATATAGCTATAAATATTAAATGATTAGAGATGAACGAAAAAATCCGAGGAATTATGATACTGATATTTCTCATTACTGGCACGCAGTAACAAAATTACTCGCTTTCTGTAGATCACTAATGTTTATTTGTTGACCATTAACAAATCTCAAACTTTATTAGCATTGGCGAATGTTGCTATTGTATGACGTCAAATTTGCTGACGTCATTTTCACTTGACGTCACATGAAATATGACGTCACGCTGGACTTAAACATGATATAATTTACCCTTGAAGTTTTAAAGTCGCAAGTTAAGCAGCGGAACTGATGTTTGCTCAAATAATTTGTTTTTACAACTAGATTCGCTGCAAAACAGCAACAGTGCAAAAATGATATCATGTTGATATTACACTGTTACAGAAAGGGCTATTTGCAGCGTCGAATTAAACAAAATACAGAATAAGAAGCAAGACGAAAGAACAATATTTATAGCTATATGATTAAAGATATTGGTGAATATTAACCCTCGTCGGGATGTCTACGGACGCTCGCAAGCTCACTTCCTTCGATATCCCAACTCGGGACAATAACAGTATAATACAAACAATGAGCAAATGAAATAGAAAAACAAAAACAAAAAAAAAAAAAAAAAACAAAAAAAAAAAAAAAAAAAAAAAAAAAAAAAAAACTGAGAAAAAAAAAAAAAAAAAAAAAAAAAAAAAAAAACTGAGAAAAAAAAAAAAAAAAAAAAAAAAAAAAAAAAAAAAAACAGAAAAAAAAACAAAAACAAACAAACAACAACAACAACAACAACAACAACAACAAACAAACAAACAAATGCGTTCGTCATTTCAGAAATGATTTTGAATCCAACGGGCTCACTTCAAATAAAATTAACGCATTCCGTGTTTACATTATTCCTTATAGAAACTACCTGTTTGGTTTTTTCGTCCTACAAAGTTGATATCTACGGGATAAAATAGATAAATACAGACTCTGTCATGCCGTGTTTACTATTATTCACCTCCGAACTATGATAGCCTCAGACATCGAGATTTCGGGTTTACCTGGGCGGTAATAGATTCTGAAAGGAAAGAACTTGCTGCCTTTGGGAGCAAATTCTTTCCTTTAAGAGGGAGCAAATTCTTTCCGTTAAGGGTAGCCCCTATTTTTGGAAGCAATTCTATGCTTAGTTTTTAAGATTTTTCCTGGGTGTGCGTAAAAATGATTCCCTTCTGGCTAAGCCATTGATCCAATAAGTCAAAAGTGCTACAATTAAACGTTTGGCTTCAGCGGACTGGATACACTTTTTACCGCCATTTTTTACAAAGGAGACAACTTTTGTACCTTCCTGTGTTTACTTTTCTACACACCAACCCCCTTATGAAAAGACGTGCATTCGTAAAGGAATTAATTTGATTCGGAAGGAAGTAAATTCTTTGTTTTAGAGTAGACCCCTTTTCAGAAGGTAGGTAAAACTGTTTTCACACACGTAGTTTCCTCCTATGAAAGTGTGCAGCCCCTGTGGTAAAAAAGCACAATATTTTATGTTAAAGGCTCCATATTCCTCAAAAATAGGCATTTTTATTATCCAAGAAAGATTTAATAAATTGATACATGGTATTAATAAAATCATAAAATGTGGCACCTGGCAGCCTGTAAAATTTCAGGTAGTCTCTTGTTCTTGAAATGAAATGATTTTTATCATATCCCTGAATTAATGTTGCCAATGTTAATTCAGAGAAACAATAAAAAATCATTTTATTTTTGATCCAGTTCAAAAACGAGAGATAACTGAAATTTGACAGGCTGTCAGATGCCACATTTTATTAATACTACATGTACGAGATATATCAGTTTATTAAACCTGTCTTCGATAAAAAAAATGTCCGTTTTTGAGGAATATGGAGCTTTAAATGCCATTTTATTGTAAATATTTTCTTACACATGTTACGCACATGCGTAATGTACGTAATGAGCGCTACGGTCATGTGGATGATTGCACAATATTTACCTTTATATGAGAAAATATACCGCATGTCATGTGCGCCAAGCGAAGACCGATCAGACTGCGCGTCTGATCAGTCTTTGTTGGACGCTCTTTGGATAGCAACCGATCTGTTCCTTCTCTAGGCAAACAGCGAAGATTTTGAATAGATTGAGCGGATTTGCCTGTTTACCCGAGTCTACGCTGGGCGCTCATTTTTCTCACTTTTCGTCTCATGCAAGGTCATATCTATTTCAGATTTTCGCTGTCATCTACTACAGCCTTATAGTGGTGTCCATTCTCAGTGTGTTTGTAGGAACTCTTCCAGCCTGCCGTGTGCTAGTTCCAACAATGAATTCAAAGAACGTGTCTAAAAACGGCACCTCTCAGGTGACTGAGCCACATTTCAGTTTATTCCTTATTGACGCCAGTAGCTTGTTTATTTTCAGTCTTGAGTTTATATTCCGATTAATGGTATGTCCTTCATTGAAAGAAATACTTAAAAGTTGGTACACGCTTACTGACATACTTTACTTTATTCCTGCCTGGTGCAGATTCGTGATTGATGTTTCGAGACCAGAGTGGATGCATTCTCGTGCTGGTTATGCTCCATTTATGATTGTTTTAGATTCCATGATTGTATTCCGTGTTTTTCGAATATTTCGTTTATCCCGCCATTATCGCGGTTTACGAGTGCTTCTTCTTGCAATCAAAGCGAGCTTCAGCGAGCTAGTTTTGCTATTTATATTTGTCACATTTTCCCTGACAATCTACGCCAGTTTTATATATAGCGCAGAGCACTTTGTCATTGGGAGTCAATTTGAGGACACAAGTGTCTTTATTGGACTATGGTGGGCATTAGTGACTATGACGACAGTCGGGTACGGTGATTTCTATCCATCATCAACAGTCGGTTACATTGTAGCGGCCATGACAGCTTTGTCGGGTATCATAATTATTGGAATGGTTGTGCCAATAATTGCCGGCAATTTCCATCTCTATTACGGTTTCCGGCATGCCGGAAGTGAAGACGTTGAGCTAGAGAAACCGGAATTCATTCCTACAGTAAAAGACAATCCACTTCCAAGTGAAATGACGATAGATCTGTACAAACCTAAAAGTAGTACCGGTGGTCTGTTTTCGCAGTCAATGTCTTTAAAGGCCAAAACGAGTTCTGACTCAACGATTGAAAAGATGCCTCTTAAAAAGAGTCTTTCTTTAATTCATAGCAGAGCTACAATTCACACTGAATCAAGAACTTCAACTGAAAATGGGAACTGTAGATTATATGAGGGAATGAGTGATTCAAGCATATGCAATTCTCCACAAGCAGAAAGGCAATTTAAATACACAAAGGATAATCGACATTTGCGTAAAATCCAGTCGGCTGTTAATCCAGAATTAAGCATAAAAGAGGAAGAAAATTAAACATACCGTATTTACCGTAAGTATTCGGACAAACAGCCATGAGCAAAAGCTGACAGCCAGTTGATGTGTCTAAAACTACTGGATAAATGACAAACAGTAAAGACTAAGATCGGACGCCGCATTCTGCGGCGTCTGATCTTAGTCTATACTGTTTGCCACTTATCCAGCAGTTTTAGGTACATCAATAGGTGGCAAAATGAAATTGTTCAAGTTTAAGATAAGTATGGTAAGATAAGAGGTGTCCGAACACTGTGCACATACGGTAACGTGAACTCGGCGGGCTCCTACTAACGTACAATGTAAGTACCTTGTATCAGATGGGAATCAAAATGTGGGTGACCTGTGTGATTGCAGTGACATAGGAGTTCAACAGTGAAACACCTTTGTGCTTTGAAATAAAAGGAATTTGGTAATGGAAGACACGTGTACATTGAAACGGGGCTAACTGTCCTTTATATAAAATGAAATAGGAATTGAATAGTGAAAGTTCTACGTGCCTTGAAATAAACCAAACCTACATACATTGAAACTAAATGGAATAGGAACTGGGTAATGGAAGACATGTTTACATTGAAAGACCAACTTATGTATCTTGAAAGGAAATGAAAAGGAATTCGGTAATGAAAGACCTGTGTACCTTGAAATAAAACCAGCCTTTGTAAGCTACCTATGTGCCCTAAAATAAAACAGTGCGTGGGATACATGTGTACCTAGAAATAAATCAAGAATTTCAGTGGGAAAGACCTGTGTACCGAGAAGTAAAGCCAATGTGTGTATTTTGAAATGAAATAGGAATCAATGCGTAGAATCCCTATGTACTTCAAAAAAAAAAAAAAAAAAAAAAAAAAAAAAAAGAGAAAATTATGCGCGAAAGACCCATGAAACTTAAAATAAAACCAGCACACGTTTCATGAAATAAAATAGGAATCAGTGCGTGAAAACCCCGTGTACCTTGAAATAGAAGAGGAACTGGTGCGTGAAAAACCTGTGAAACTTGAAATAAAACCAGCACATGTGTCATGAAATAAAACAGGAATCAGTGCGTGAAACCCCGAGCACCTTGAAACAGAAGAGGAAATAGTGCGTATACCTTGAAATAAATTTGCACATGAAAAACATGTGTACCTTACAACAGAATATAATGAGTGGGTGGTAGACATTTGTGCCTTGAAATAATATGAATATATCTGTGTGCCTTAACAAGACAAACAGCGAAACGTGTGCAATCTGTTGAAATGCAATCGGTAACTATGGAAGACATGTTTATATTAAAATAAATTGAGCCAGCACAGACAAAACCTACAATAAGACCTGTGATACCAGCAACGACTAAGCTCAGCCTGTACATCCCCCTTTGGATAGCCTGGAGGCGGTAGAAAGCACATGCGACCAGCGAAGACTCTGATCAGACTGCGTGGATGCGCAGGCTGATCTGAGTCTTCGCTGGTCGCACAAACCTTATTGTAGGTTTTGCCGTGCGCTGGTTCAAATGCAGACAGTAAACGATATGGCAATGCGTCTTCTCCAAAAATGGGAAAAAAGTATCTTCGGGGCACATTTGAGCAGTGATGATCTGTCAGCAAAGACGCACGGTCTGATCAGGACCTTCGTCATACTTGAATATAGCATACAGTATCCAATGATCCTGTAAACGAAAAACGTATGATCTGACCAGACTGCGCGAATGCGCAGGTTTTTCTGGGTCTTGGCTGCCGCATATGTTTCACAAACACCTTTATCCCATGCCGCGGGTCATATATAATATGAGAAAGCGCATGGCAAAACCAACACAATGGATGTGCGCCCAGCGAAGACTCAGATCAGCCTGGGCATCCGCCCACTCTGATCAGAGTCTTTGCTGTGCGCTCAGTAGGTAGCTAAGAATCCAAGCTTTCTTCATACGGACAGCAAAGACTGATCAGACTGGGCGGGATGCACAGGCCGATCTGAGTCTTCGCTGAGCGCACATGCTATTTTGTTGGTTTTGTCATGCGCTGGCCTCATATATGATATATTTACTTCCTATCAAATGGAACTTGAAATAAAATGTCAAACCTTTATCTTTCTCGGTTTATACCCCTCCGCAAACTGTGCCGTTGTGTGTGTGTGTGTGGGGAGGGGGGGGGGTATATTGTTTTCACGTTGCCCGTCCGTATGTCAGTCCGTCTGTCCGGGCTGATGAATGGGTGTTATTTGACTGTGTCCGTAAATTTATGTGACTACAGTCACATGCCTTTCAACTGGGCGATTTATTCCGTCTGTGAGTGTGATGTGGTACAAATTTCGTTTTATTGGACGGTTCACATAAAAAAAGAGTCACATAACAACAATCAGTTGTGCTTACAAAAAGTCACACCATAATCATTTCTTTAGAACGTCCATCCGTTAAGTTTTGGTTTCTGTGCGAGGGGTGGGATGGGGGTATCTAATAAGCACATTTACATTTCCTGTTTTTTATGTAAAGACAAACAAAACGACCAACAGTCACAGTGTATGAATATATGTACGACTAAATTAAGAATAAATTATGTTCTATACGCTTAGCATTACGAAAACATGCCTATTCAAACATACTGAAACTTTTCCCACCAAAAAATGAAACTTTTCAAATAAAAATTTCTGATATTTTTCATGTTTCTGCTCAAAACATAGATTGTGGGTACTCGTTAGAACCGCCTCGACGAGGCGGTTCTAACGAGTACCCACAATCTATGTTTTGGGCAGAAATAAGAAAAATAATGTATACCCCTGTAAACCCCAGTTTTACTATATAAAAGTGGGGTTTAAGGGGGTCAAAACTATATAGGCGTGTTTTCGTGATGAGCTTCAGTGAACGCGTTCAGGTGAACGCAGTCATTGATACAGTACCCCGCGTCCAATGAGTACGGTTACCAATCAAGTTACTATGGAGGACATGTTTGAATTTAAATAAAAATTTGGGCCATCGCACAACAAAACCTTCATTACGACCTGTGTGACCAGCAAAGACTCAGATTAGCATGTACATCCATCCGAGATGGCAAAGGTTCTCGTTTATCCCTCTTTGGATACCCTGAAGGCGGTAGAAAATACATGTGATCAGCGAAGACTCTGATCAGACTGCACGGATGCGCAGGCTGATCTGAGTCTTCGCTGGTCGCACAATTATTGTTGTAGGTTATATAACAGAGTCACTGATTGTGGGTACACAGCTTAAGCTTTATCTTGCTACATGTAGCGAGCCGGAAAGAAATAATGAAAATTGACTAAAACATTGCCAAACCTGTGCTTCAGCTATGGCAACCTAAAAGTGTTGCAAGACGAGCTGTGTTTCATACATAAAAAAGACAAAAAAAAAAAAAAAAAAAAAAAAAAAAAAAAATAACAACAACAAACAAAAACTGCAAAAAAAAATAACAACAACAAAAACAAAAAAAAAAACAAAAACAACCCCCCCCCCCTAAAAAAAAAAAAACCAAAAAAACAAAAAAAAAAAAAAAAAAAAAAAAAAAAAACAACAACAAAAAAAAAACAACAAAAAAAAAAAAAACAAAAAAAAAACAAACCCCCAAAAAAACCGGTTATTCGCATGAAGCCGGTTCGTCCAGAAAAAAGTAAAGTTAACGCTTAACTTGCTAGGTAGAAACAAGCAAGCATTTTAAATAATTTTCCGATTTTGCCTAGAAAATAGGCATTTGGCATTTCATACAAAATTATCTCCTGGAGACAATTTTGTATGACAAGTACATGTATAACCCTGTTTTCTAGGAAAAAGGAAAACAGACATCAATTTGTCATCCGCTGAATTTTCTAAGAAGGTGCTGTGCGGAAGATGAAAAACGTGCATTTTATGGCATTTTCTTCTCTACATCACGAAAACATACCTATATAATTTTGACCCCCTTAAACCCCACTTTTATACAGTAAAACTGGGGTTTACAGGGGTATACTTTATTTTGCTTATTTCTGCTCAAAACAGATTGTGAGTACTCGTTAGAACCGCCTCGCCGAGGCGGTTCTAACGAGTACCAACAATCTATGTTTTGAGCAGAAGTATGAAAAATATTAGAATTTTTTATCTGAAAATTTTCATTTTTTTGTTGGTAAAATTTTCAGTATTTTTGAATAGGCGTGTTTTCGTAATGATCTGAAAATATTTTTACATTATGTATTTAACGCTCAGCATGCTGGGTAAAAAATTCAACAGACGACATTTTGATTTTTTTCTTATTTTTTCCCCGAAAATATGCTTAGGCATTTTATGCAAATTGCCTCCCGTCTGCTGAATTTGTCCAGAGAGTGGTAAAGATCAAAAACCTTTTTCTTCAGATATGATGTCTATTGCATGACATGTACGACGTTTTATTACCCATCAGGCACAAAACGTAGTAACAACGTCGATTCAACGTTGATTCAACGTCAAGACGTTGAATCTACGTTTAATAGGCGTTGTTCCAACCTTATGTGCTCGCCGGGTATTTTATCAAGCGTATGTTGAAAAACAGAGCGGGCACTGAAATTAACAGCTCGCTGATTCTGAAGCATGTCATCTTGTCGATTGCTAATTCTCTCATTAGCGTAATAAGAAATCGAAGGCTTAATTATATAGTGATGAATTTCATTTTTGTTATTTTTGTGGATTTTACCTGCTAGTCACTCACAGAAGTGAACATAGCCCGAGTGAATCGCCGGTGTTTACACATCGGTAAAATGCACAAAAATAAAATTCATTTCTTGTAATTCCAAATCCCGGTCTTGTTTAAATTAAAAACGCAAATTAGATAGCATATTTTGGAAATCTACGCAAACAAACTATTCGAATTCGAAAATTCCTGCTCGCTGGATTCATCGAATGACAAAAGCTGTTTTCAATTTGCTCTCGATCAATCAAAGTGTTCTGAATTAGTGTAAGCCTGTGGTGGTGAAATTATTGAGCTGTAACATGACAAATGTATCTTCGGACATGTGCTCCCGGCGAAGATTCAGATCAGACCGCGCGGTCTGATCAGAGTATTCGCTAAGCGCTATTTAAATAACCAAGAATCCAATATTTGTTTTTATTTTCTTCAGGTGGACAGCGAGGTCTCATCATTTCATGAGATATGTTACGTTGAAACTCCAATGTATGTCTCCAGTCGTGACACTAACTATTCAGACACAAATATGTGTTTGTCTTGAAAAATATTAAGACACAAAATTTTATGCCTATGCAATTACTGTCATCCCAAAGCAAAAAAAAAAAAAAAAAAAAAAATTATCCATTAAACTATTGTTGTCCTAATGCAAAAGTTTTTTACCTATGAACTGCTGTCACTTCAAAGCAAAACGTTTACATTACGAAAACACGCCTATTCAAATATATAGAAACTTTCACCTCCAAAAACTGAAAATTTTCAGATACAAAAAAATTGATATTTTTCATATGTCTGCTCAAAACATAGATTGTGGGTACTCGTTAGAACCGCCTCGACGAGGCGGTTCTAACGAGTACCCACAATCTATGTTTTTGAGCAGAGATAAGAAAATAATATATAACCCTATAAACCCCAGAAAGTGGGGTTTAAGGGGGTCAACATTATATAGGCATGTTTTCGTGATGAAGAGGCATGTAACTACTGACACCCGAAGCAAAAAGTTTTCTACCCATGAAACTACTGTAATCACAAAGCAAAAATATCATACCCGTGAAACTACTATCATTCATTAGAAAAAAAAAAATCTAATTATGAAACTATTGTCTTCCACAGCAAAAAGTTTTATACCCATGAAACTATTGTCATCAACAGCAAAAAGTTTTCTGCCCATGAAACTATTGTCATCGCAAAGCAAAAAGGTTTAAACCCATGAAAATACTGTCATCCGCAGCAAAAAGTTTTATATCTATATATCTATGACACTATTGTCATCCACAGCAAAAAAATTTTCTACCCATGAAACTATTGTCATTGCAAAGCAAAACGTGTTCTAACCTTAAAACTACTGCAGTCACCAAAGCAAATATATACATACATTATATATATATATAACCTCAATGGCTCGAACTCGGATGGCTCGTTTACCCTGGATGATTCGAACTCTTTTTCAGGCCCTACAAAATGCTTCCAATAGCTGAAGAAAACAAATATTTAGGGATTTTTTCTTATTTTATTATGGAATTGTATGTTGTGTGTACTCATTAGAATCGCCTCATCGAGATGATTCTAATGAGTACACTCAACATACAATCATTGTTTAGAAAATCGAAAAGATTTCCCAAAATTATCGCTATTTGCTTCCTGAACTGGTGCCATGATTAACCCTCAGTGGCTCGAACTACCCATGTCTCGAACGAATTTCCATGGTCCCAAAGATGTTCGAGCCATTGAGGTTCGACTGTATATATTATATATATATATATCCATGAAACTACTGTCATCTCGAAGGAAAACATTCTGATCGATTAGACTTTGAGATATCGAGTGTCCACATGCATCTATGTTGACTGGATATTTCTGTTACAATTATTTAATCTAAGTATTCGGAGAAACAAGCATGAACAAGTAGTGTACTCTCAGATCTGGCGCCATTGAAGGCCATAGGTCTGGCGCTCGTGACGCACATTACGCATGTGTAAGAAAAATAAAAAAAAATATTTATAATAAAGTGTGATTTACATAAAATACTTTGCTTCTTCACAATAGGGCTGCTCTTAAAGGAAAGAATTTGCTCCCTCTGGGAGCAAATTCTTTCCTTTAAGAGTAGCCCCTATTTTTTAATTGATTCTAGGCATAGTTTTCAAGATTTTTCCTGGGTGTGCGTAAAAAAGAATTCTGTTTTGGCTACGCCACTAATTTTACGGTACTCGTCAAATCCTTGAATTGTATTACGTCTTATAAAGATAATAAGCGGATTGATCTGTTATGAGACATAAAACAAATGTCTTTCATTTGGTTTCTTATGTTTTCTCTAAACCCTTATAGCGCTAAACAAAATTGTGGTAGATGTCATTGTGTTTCATTATTATTATTGTTGTTCAGAGAAAATTAGACTTGGCATTTCAGGCGAATCGTCTGCTGCTAGGCAGACGATCCAAACGAAATATAAAGCCTTATTTTAAAATAATAATAATTAAATAACAAAGTAAGATTAAAAAAAAAAATGAAAAAATGAAAAAATCAAAATATCGTCCGCTGCAGTTGCGGTAAGCATTTCAATGGTAAAAGAAAGACAGAGAAAAAAATCTTGATAAGATGAAAATTGCTAGCTATTGCAGAATATAAAGTTACAGTTGTTATAGCTTTACTTGTGAAATTTCATTCAGTTTAATCTGTATATTTGAAAATTTAAAACCAGTATAAAATAATAATTATTGAGTCTCAAAATGAGAAAAAGGACCCTTTTGGCATATATAAGGAACAAAGACGCAGATCAGTCTGATCTGACAGAATTCTTTTACCTTACTGTTTGTGATCTAAAATTTCGGGCACCTTAACTCTTTACCAAACCTGCCCTGAAATTTCAATAAATCAACTTTAGTACCTGTTAATGTGTCTAAATCCACTGAATGTGTGGCAAACTATGTAGACCCTGATCAGACGCCGCTAAGGTCTGTCTGTCAGAATGTTTATAGGGCAAATACGCCAATTCTTTACCATACAAATTTAACAAGTCCATTTGAATGCTAGATGACGTGTCTAAAATGGTGTTACGGAATGACAAACAATGGAGACCCTGATCAAACTGCTTCTATGAGCAGTTTGATCTGGGTCTACTGTTTGCTCAAGCCTTTCTGTCAGAATATATTACTAAAGGGAAATACGACAAGAAATATAAACAAGACTTGGATGAGACTGGGCTGGACACATGTCATACATGGTACGTATGGAACGTTTCTCATATTTGAGGTCCATTAATATAAATATATTCAGCGCCATCTGGGAGACACATGAATACAATCTCTTAAGAAGCAGGTATGATATGGAAATGAAGTTTAACGCTTAGCACTCTGGGTAAAAATTTCAGCAGACGATATTTTAAAATAATATTCTTATTTTCCCCAGAAAACCGGATTTGCCATTTTATGCAAATTGTCTCCAGTGGAGACAATTTGCATGAAATGTCAAAACCTGTTTTCTTTGGAAAATAAGAAAAAATAGTACCAATTTGTCGTCTGCTGAATTAAAAAAGATAATGCTTATGGAAACATGATAAGAACTGTTAATCAGCAGAAATGTCTTTTGAGCCGAAACATAAGAAACCTGATCCATATCGCAAAGGCAGGTATTGAGAAACCAGATCACCTGGTGCATGAGCGCATTCTCAGGGTTTTCTTTGTCCGCTTACAAAACCATTGCATCACGAAAACATGCTTATATGATGTTGACCCCTTCAACTCCACTTTTATATAGTAAAACTGGGGTTTACAGCGGCATATATTATTTTTCTTATTTCTGCTCAAAAACATAGATTGTGGGTACTCGTTAGAACCGCCTCGTGGAGGCGGTTCTAACGAGTACCCACAATCTATGTTTAGAGCTGAAATATGAAAAATATCAGATTTTTTATCTGATTTTTTTTTTCAGTTTTTGCTGGTAAAATTTTCAATATATTTGAATAGGCTTGTTTTCGTAATGGATACTGATGCATGTGCCGTGTTTATCGTAAGTTTTCGGACAGATAGACCTAAGCAAACTGTATATCCAGATCAGACGCCGCAGAACGTGGCCTTTGCAATTATGCACACTTCTCTGGAAAGAAATATTTTGTGGATGATTAAATATTTTGTACCCAAGGTCCAATTTCAAGATCCCTTTTATAATGGGTTCCTTTAGCAAAGGGAAGAGTTTAGCTTGTTTGGTTCCAAATCTACAGCGCAATTTGGGTTGTAAAACAACACTTTCTGGTGTTTTGTTTGAAAAAAATGTTTCGGGAACATTGATAACCCTTTTTAAATATGGCTAGGCACGTTCGACTAATGACTACGAGCGTAATTAATGAAGGTCGAATATAATAGAAAATTTTATTCGAATATTGACGTAAGCGTCCAGTAAACGTGAAAACTATCCGTAACGTTACGTCGTTGTCCCTAGTTACGAATGACGTAGAGTCATTATCGCCGTCGTTGCAGAGCGCAGTGACAAGCAGTTCAGAGAAGAATAAGTTGACTTTCTCTAAAAAAGATTTTATAAGAAGTGAACATTCAAGAAAACTATTTTGAATAGTGTTATAATGGGTAAGTATTAATACTATTTACTTTGCCAAAACATTTACAAAGAAGAGACCGTTTGAATAAATGACGAGTATTTGATGATAATTCTGATTTGAACCAGCGCACGACAAAACCTACAATAAGACTTGTGCGAACAGCGATGACTCAGATCAGACTGCGCATCCGCGCAGTCTGATCAGAGCCTTCGCTGGTCGCATGTGCCTTCTACAGCATCCGGGCTATGCAAAGAGGGATAAACGAGAACTATCGGCGTGGTGGATGAACAGGCTGGTCTGTCGTAGGGTTACACAGGTCCACTTGTAGCTTTTGTCGTGCGATGACTCATTTTGTCCTATTCGAACAAGCACTGCCTATTTATGAACCTGAATTCTGTTAGATGAGTGGCGGCAAACAATGCAGACCCTGATCAAACGCATCCATCTCTGACGTCCTATCTAGGGCTACACTATTTACACAGACCTGTCTGTCAGAGTACTTAAAGCAATTATGATGGTCTTTGTTTTCGAACTGAAATTTATGTCAACTACTCCTATTTTCAAATAGAAACTTATATCAGCTACTTCTATTTTCAAACTGAAACTTGAGTCGACTACATCTGTTTACAAACTGCAACAGGTCAGCTACACGTTTTCAAACAGGAACTTAGATCAGGTATGTCAGTTTTAAAACAGAAACTCAGTTTAGCTGCACTTGTTTTCAAACAGAAACTTAGGTCAGCCACACGTTTAACTTAATTCAGCGAGTGAAAAGTGAGCTACTCATTACAAAAAAAAAAAAAAAAAAAAAAAAAAAAATGCCTATTCAAATATACTGAAAATTTTACCAGCAAAAACTGAAGATTTTCGGATAAAAAAAAAATCTGATATTTTTCACATTTCTGCTCAAAACATAGATTGTGGTACTCGTTAGAACCGCGTCAGTGACGAGTACCCACAATGTTTTTCAGCAGAAATAAGAAAAATATTGTATACCCCTGTAAACCACAGTTTTACTGTATAAGAGTGGGGTTTAAGGGGATCAAAATTATATAGGCATGTTTTTGTGATGTTGTGTGTAGGTGCTGAAGAGGGAAGAAATGATGAGCACACCTACTTTATATACTCTTCTGAAACAGAAATCAGATGATCGGTTGCAAATGAAGGTTTTTATGGCGAGCTCGGTAAAAGAAATTGTTCCTATGCTGGACAGGAAAACAAATAGTACAAAACACCCAAAACGTTTCCGTGAAATACTTGGCCATATTGCCTGATTCTGTGAAGAATGCGACTTACCACCATTTAGACTGTTATAAATCTGTCTGTATAATAAACATTCTCAAGCATCTAAATCTCTGGGACGGCGTATGGAAGAAACTTTTTTTTCCTCCTGTAGAAAAACAAAGGAACAAGCCAAAGAAAAAAAAGTGCAGATCTCATTTGATCCAAACACAGTACATGTAATTGAGTCAGCGCAAAACAAAACCTACAATGACGTGCGACCAGCGAGGACTCAGATCAGCCTGCGCATCTGCGCAGTCTGATCAGAGTCTTAGCCGATCGCATGTGCCTTCTACAGCCTCCAGGCTATCCAAAGAGGGATGACAATACCATTGCCATACTGGGTGGATGTACAGGTTGATCTGAGTCTTTGCTGTTCACATAGGTCTTACTGTAGGTTTTGTCGCGCGCTTGTTCATTTAGGAAGCTAAACAAGCCCATTTGAATAATAAAATGATGTGCCTGAAAAGAACTGACTGAATGGTAAAACGTATAGACCATGTTCCAACAGCTCAATGTTGATCTGAATCCAGGGGCGGATTCAGAGTGGGTTCGTATGTGTGTGTGTTTGGGGGGAGGGGGGGGGTGTGGGGAAGGGGAGCGGGGGGCTCAGTCGAATCTCCCCCCCCTTTGACTCAAAATTTCATTTTTCTTGATAAGTTTGGGATACCGTATTTTTTCATAAATATTCATACCCCTTTCTCTTTATCTAATATTTCTTTTTAAAAAATCCAGTTTTACTGCCTGTAAATGTGTGTAAAATTGCTTGGAGAGAGGTATATAGTGTAGACTGTGACCAGACGCCGCGTTCTGTGGCGTCTGATCTGGGTCTACGTTGTTTACTCAGCCTGTCTGTCCGAATACGTAGAGTAAGTACGGTAATTTTGTCAAATCGAACTCCCTCAGAAATCATCCTGGATCCGCCCCTGAAATCTCTTCAGAAAGCGAATTGCAAAGGTATAAATGGTGCTGCCACTACCTTCACGTAGCCTGTCAAACCTACTCCAGCAGTTGAAATACAGGGACGATGTAGGATTGAAACTCCTCGTTTACTTCTCCCGCATGAAAAAAAAAACAAAACAAAACAAAACAAAAAAAAAAAAAAAACACACACAAAAAGAAAACAACAACAAACAAACAAAAAACAAAAACAAACAAACAAACAAAAAAAAAAACAGAAAAAAACAACAAAAACAAAAACAAAAAAAAAAAAAAAAAAACAAACGAACAAAGAAACAACAACAATAAAAAACTAAACAGCCAAGCGAAACACACACACACACACACACACACACACACACACACACACACACACACACACACACACACACACACACACACAAACAAATACAAAATCAACATAAAAAAACAAAAACAAATATAAAAAAATAACAAAAATAACAACAACAATACTAGTAAATGACAATATGATGCATTACAATAATTCTATTATTTCACCTTGGAGAGAGAGAGAGAGAGAGAGAGAGAGAGAGAGAGAGACAGAGACAGACAGAGAGACTCGTTGTTAGTAAGTGCGTCCAACGGGAACTGCAAAGTGCAGACGCACTGCAAAGCAGTTCCCCGAACCGCAGAGCGGTTCGGCGTGCAGACGCACTACTATAGACTACCTATGTGACCAGTGATGTGTTTGACCAAAAATGTGATGGTCCAACAAATGCTTGGGTGGTTCGGTGCCTATCCTGAAAAACAATAAGCGTTCCGTGATTTGGCAGAGACTATTGATACGGCGGCTGTGCCGATAATAGCAACAAAACAGCCAATAACGCCAAGTATTCCAATTGCAAGGAGTTGAAACACGAGACTTACGACGTCAGCCTACAAAATTTGCGGTCGCAGCCATTTTGAATTGTCTCCGAATTTTATTTCTATCAGTCTCCGTCTATTTACAAGCTAAGCATGATACGTTTTGTGCATAAGGTACACTTTGACGTAGATTTTTAGGTAACACATAGACTTCACGCTCTTTTCACATGATAATCTTAAAAAACTTCGACATAGATAAGCGAAAGATAGCATATTGTCGTTGTACCTGTCATCGGCGTACACTTGTTTTCGGTATCGGAAAGCATGGCCCCCGCCCATCGGGGCCCGCGAAATAGATGAGCTGCCTAAAGCCTCCATGGCAGAGCTGCTAGTAACTAAGCAGGACCCAAATTCATGTGATCGGGTCGGGTAAGTCTCACAAATTTGGAGGCAATGTCTCTGAACTACTGAAATATTGTTGACTTGGACGTCCATTTCATGCAGTGGATTAGAAGTCAAGCATGGTCTGAAATCAAATTCATTTAGGTCTGGCCAACCCACCTATGAAGCATGTGATGATAATTTGGACGCACGGATATAGGTAGCACCTATTAAATTCATATTAATCATTTAGCATTCAATATTACCGAACAAGAACACTAATCTCGTGAGAGCCGACTATTAATAATTATCTAGCATTATTACCGAACAAGAATACAAATCTCGTTTGGTCCAAAAACAGTACTTCGGAAATTGAACAATCCCATTTCACTTCCTGGAGATATATCTGAAAAGTGCTGATGAATGGCGCAGATTGAAGACCATGATCAAACTGCCCGTGTTGCTCTGAGTCTAAACCATTTGCACGTCTATCCGAATATTTAGGATAAATACGGTACAGCCCAACAAGGCTTCTGTGACGTTACGTCGTCCCTAGTTACGCATAACGTAGCGTCATTATCACCACCGTTGTGAGCGTAGCTACAAGCAATTTCAGCGAAGACTGAGTTAATAAATAGTATTACAATATTTAATCAGACGAACAGAACATCTGAAAAAAATCACATTCTATTTGAAGAGTTATAATAACGTGTAAGTAATAACGCTAACGTACTTGAAACCGTTTAAATCATTGATGCGCAACGCAGTACAAATTCGTTATGCTATATGCGAACAGCGAAGGTCAAAATGAGTGTGCGCGTTCGTGCAGTCTGATCTGGACATTCTGTGTTCGTTGACGTATACCTCAGTATCCTATGATTCCATAAGCGGGCAAAGAAGGTCCTGATTAGCCTGCGCGAATGCACAGGCTGATCAGGGCCAGCGTTGTCCGCAAATTGCATAAAGGACCTTTTCGTTCGTTGCGCGTCAACTTATATGTTTCCAGCATACTCATCGAGCTATTTTTAGACTCAGTAACAGGAAGCTTCCCAGCTAGCATTCTTTATAAATCTACAGCGGGCCGTTATCGGCCCGTCAGGGTAGCTGACGGGCCGATAACGGCCCGCTGTAGATTTATAAAGAATGCTTACTGGGTTAACGGATTTGTTCAAATTTCAGCAAGGAGTTTAGCTTTACGAATTTTAGGGGAAATACGGAAATATAGAACGCGACATCTGATCTGCGTCTACAATTTTGTCACTGTCCACGTTTAGACAGGTAGCCAAATTGAGTTAAGATTTTTGAAAGAGTATATTATGAAGTTAAGCTGTCCGAATACGACATATTGACGAGGAGTCCAAATATTACTCGGACAGAAATATCCCTGTTGCAGACTCTTATGGACGGAAGTGCTGCACTTTTTCCTGGTCTAGCCCTCTGCCGTTTTGGCATCGTCTTCTCTATCCTTTTATTCTCCTCCATTCTCCTTACGTATCACCCGCCAATAAAATGCCTAGTTTCTGTGCAATGGCAAAACATGCGATATATTCTCTCTTTAACAACACAATAACATGTTAAACCTTTACTGAAACGGTGATGTATTAATCAGAGATTTGTAATTGCTCCAAGAACTGGAGTTTTACATGCCTGTCTGTCACCAAAACGGCAAAATTTGACCACCCTTGCATTGTGAGAACAATGATGTTTGTTCCGGATTCGCTTAAAGGACTACAATTCCAGTATGATTATATAGGAAACTACTGTGCTTTCGACATCTTTCAGAAAGTCGTTTTTTGCTTGGCGCTTTACACAAAAGAAGTAAATTTGCAAACTTTTATTATGATTTAATGCAAAACCATTTGTCATAACTACTTATGCATAAAAAGTTTTATTCTAGTCATTAGTTTTTAAAAAAATCAAATACTTTCACTTTTTACCATGGTAAAAATGAATGCAAATTATGCAGAAATCAGTACGGTAGGTAACTTTGGGGCAGATTTTCAACAAGTTCTGCTTATTCAATTTTTCTGAAATTTTCACACCAAAAATTCAAATTCAGTAAAGAAAAGCAAAAATTATTTTCTTAGACAAAAATTAAAAAAGATCACTTAACTATAGAAATTGCATAGGTCAGACCATTCTTTGGCAATAAATTATATTTTAGGGTAAATATTTGACAACAGAAAAGACAAATGGTTTCTGATAAGATATGGTCAATCAGAACAAGATATTTTCTTTTAAAATAAAACCCCTAACAAAAAACGTCTTTCCGAGAGATGTCGAAAGGACAGTAAATATGAGGTTGAATTACATCACCAGATTTTGGATATCGGTGATCGTGCCAAAATGTCAGCTTTGTTTCAACTGACACCCACCGACAGCGCTATCTAAACTGACTCTCTGCAACCACCTCCAGAAGACCGCCTTATGTCAGCGCTTCATAAATTCGTGTCCGCTCCATAACTCTGATACCGTTTGCAGCAGAACACATGAACAATAGCTTTGTTTGTCTACTTGAGTTATTACCCTTTGATTATTGAACTTAGCCATTTCTACCATGTACTTTTGTCCGCACCATAACTCTGATACCATTCGTGATATTTTTACGAAAGCTCACACGAATGTTAAGCACTATTTGACGACGTGCAGAACACATGAACCGTAACTCTGGTTTGCTTACTTTTAGAGTTATTGCCCTTTGAACATTGAACGTAACAATTTCTACCATGTACTCATGTCCGCTCTGTAAGTTAAAAACCGTTTCAGATATTTTCATGAAATCTCACACAAATGTAAAGCATGATTAGAAGACGTGCACAACACAAGAACCATAACTCTGGTTAACTTATATTTGGAGTTAAGGTCCTTTGAACATCGTAAATATTGAAAATAGCTATTTCTTCCAAGTGCTAGTGTCCGCTCTGTAAGTGGGAAACCGTTTCAGATATTTTGATGAAACTTCAAACAAATGTAAAGCTTTATAAGACAACGTGCAGAACTTATGAACCGTAACTCCGGTTTGCCTACTTTTTGACTTATTGCCCTTTGAGCATTGAACATGGTCATCTCTACCATGTACTTGTGTCTGCTCTGTAAGCTCAAAAATATTTGAGATATTTTCATGAAATTTCTCACAAATGCAAAACACTATAGGAGAATATGCAAAACACAAGAACCTTAACTTTGTTTAACCTACTTTTTGAGTTGTTACCCTTTGAACATAGTATGTATTGAAAATGTCCATTTCTACCGTGTACTCGTGTCAGCTCTGTAAGTTGGAAACCGATTCAGATATTTTGATAAAGCTTCAAACAAATGTAAAGCATCATAAGACAAAATGTAAAACATAAGAACCTAACTCGGCTTAACCAATTTTAGGAGTTATGGCCCTTTGAACATTGAAAACAGTTAATTCTGTAACTTGAAAACTGAGATTATTTCTTGAAACTTTATGCAAATGTGTATCACCATGATATAATCTGCAGAACACAAAAAACAAAATTCTGAATTACTTGCTTTAGGAGTTACTGCCCTTTGGACATTGTAAATAGTGATCCCAGTCATATATTTGTGCCCTTTCTATAACTTGGATTGTCTTGGAGCCTTGCAAAAATGTTAAGCAAGATAAGATGACTTGTAGACCACAAGAACCATAAGTCTAGCTTAATAACGTTTTGAGTTATGGGTCTTTGAACCTTGAAAATAACAGTTACTGGATATACCTGTAAACTTTACACGAATGTGAAGCACCATGAGGGTACCTGCAGAAAAGGAGAACAGTAAGTCTGGTTTACTTAGTTTTGAGTTATTGCCCTTTGGACATTGTAAAATAGTATCTCAGTCATATATTCATGTCAAATTTATTTAGGGAAAGACTTCTGCTCCTTCCCTTGATTTCATTTGTGACAGAGTTATGGCACTTACTTGATGTAAATGAAGTAGCGGGGCATGGTGCAGTGCTTGCAGCGCTTTTTTAAAATACAAACTGTAAAAAAATGAAATATAAAGTGGTTTATTTTGGTCATTTTAGGTTTGTGATGAATAATGATGAAATTTGATTGAAATAAGTACTTGGAAGAAGGCTAAAATGAGAATGAATATATTTTTTCTTCTAGTCAACTACGCGTATTAGTTACTTACACCTTAGTTGATTTTACAAAACCGATGATCGACTTTGAAATTCTGGCTGATTCCTAACACTAAATGTCACATGAATTTTAGTGCACATGTTAATTCCTTTGAGGACTCCAGATTTTTAGAATAATAATGGTTATCAAGGTCCTTGAAAATTTAGATATTTTCCTTATTAAGATCACAATAAGCCATAAAGAAATGTAGTCTTGTAGGAAATTTTGCTTTTATGGCGTGTAATTAGAAGCCAAACTAAGAAGGTAAATTAAGTCTCGCTCATCCTAATGGAAGATGTCGCTTTGCATGCTGGGTATAAATTCCAGCAGAGGACATTTCAAAATATTTTTCTTATTTTTCCAAGAAAATGGTATATATCCTCTGCTAAATTCATCTTCAGCATTATATATATATATATATATATGCTGAAGATGAATTTTGCAGAGGATATTTTGAAATATTTTTCCTGGAAAATTCGGCTTGACATTTCATGTAATTCTTTTGGGATATTTCATATAAAATGTCTTGTCCAGTGTTCTGAGAAAAAAAATTCCAAAAAAGTATGTGAAAATGTTGTCTGCTGGTACTACATGTATATTTAACATGCAGAGAGTTACGAAAAAAGGACCTATGCTAGAATGTAAACACTGAAGGTTGAGATCAAGAGGTCATGAACGATATCTACTCAGCCTGATCAGGATCTTCAATGTTCAACCAGATTAAGACTTAGAAGCGTATAATCAATACACCAAACATGAAGAGTTCGACCAGTAAACATTTCAGGCTGACCTCGGTCTTTGCTGTAAGCATGTTTACAAAATGCCATTTTAGAATGTCAAAAAGGAAATAATTTGACCTTGTAGCAAAGAACAGCAGACGACAAATGATTTTTATTTTAATTGCGTAAAATTAATCCTTATTATTGCATAAAAAGCAGTGTCGCAAATTATTAACAGCCGTGCATTAACCGGCGAAAAGCTGTGTATTAACAAGGCAATTTACGCGCTGTTAATGCACGGCTATGCAACTTTCAATATGCTCGTACCGGGGCCACAGAATTGCTGCCGTCACGAGATGTGTACTGGCCTGCTCTAGAACGGGCATAGTCCGTGCAAACAACGTTCGCGCGACATCGGGGAAAAGGCGAAACAAAATAGTGCAAGAAATAACGCGAAATGTGCAGATGTTTTCAGTTTTTATGCAATAATAGTGATCGAACATGGTTTTTCAATGCATTAACATTCGACAGGTCCCTTGGGAGGTGTTGAAAACCGCGGCCTTCGGCCTCGGTTTTCAACACCTCCCACGGGACCTGGAAAATGTTAATGCATGAAAAACAATGTTTGATCCCTATTATTAAAGCGCCATGCAAATTTGCAATAGACGGCATTCTAACTTTTTTTTTAAATTTTGAGTTATTTTTCACAGAAAATAAGGCTTGACATTTTATGTTAATCACCTGTGATTCATATAAGATGTCAAACCTTATTTTTCTGAAAAAATAAAATAAAAATAAATAAATAAATAAAAAATAAAATTAGAAAAAAAAAAAAAAAAAAAAAAAAAAAATAAATAAAGACTTAGTATCAAAATGTTGTCTCCTGCAGATATTTTTACTTAATTCTCCCTTGAAGTCTTCCATGAATAGATGATTTCTGGGGAAATGCTTAGCCATCTACCGTATTTACCCCAGGGACTCCTTACCATATTTGTTCTAGAATTTGAAAAAAAAAAAAATATTTGACTACCCTTTGGTTTGTCTAAAATAATGCTGGATGAGGGGCTAAAAGTGTAGACGGATGAGTGACAAACAGACGGATTTGATTATGTTGGGGTTTAACGACACATAAACCCTTCTGGGTCATTTTGAGCCGTCTCCCAGAGAAAGAGAGAGAATAGAGATAGAAGAGTGATAGAAGAGGAGATGAGTGAGAGGGACAGGGAAGAAAGAGGAAAATGAATAAAAGTGAAGAAACAGAAATAAAAAAAAAACAAAAAAAAAGAAAAAAACGTTACTCCTTTACCCTTACCTGCTACAAGGATAGCAGGCCTTGCCCAACTGTAAGCCAATATCAGTTGGACGCCCCAGTGACGTAAGATACACGTCCTTCGTCACACACAACCGACCCCTACAGCGTAGACGGATGAGTGGCAAACAGTATAGATGGATTAGTAGGAAACAGTGCAGACGGATGAGTGGCAAGCAGTGTAGACTGATGAGTGGCAAACAGTGTAGACGGATGAGTGGCAAATATTGTAAACGGATGAGTGGCAAACAGTGTAGACGGATGAGTGGCAAACAATGAAGACGGGTGTGGCAAACAATGTAGACGGATGAGTGGCAAACAGTGTAGACGGATGAGTTGCAAACAATGTAGACGGATGAGTGGCAAACAATGTAGACGGATGAGTGGCAAACAATGTAGACGGATGAGTGGCAAACAATGAAGACGGATGAGTGGCAAACAATGTAGACGGATGAGTGGCAAACAATGTAGACGGATGAGTGGCAAACAATGTAGACGGATGAATGGAATACAGTGTAGACGGATGAGTGGCAAACAATGTAGACGACTGTGGCAAACAAAGTACACAGATGAGTGGTAAACCGTGTAGATGGATGAGTGGCAAACAGTCTAGACAGATCAGGTGCAAACAATGTAGACGGATGAATGACAAACAATGTAGACGAATGAGTGGCAAACAGTGTAGACGGATGAGTGGCAAAGAATATAGACGGATGAGGGGCAAACAATGTAGACGGATGAGTGGCAAACAGTGTAGATAAATAAGTGACAAACAGTATAGACGAATAAGTGGCAAACAATGTAGATGGATGAGCGGCAAATATTGTAGATGGATGAGTGGCAAACAGTTTAGACGGATGAGTGACAAACATCGTAGACGGATGAGTTGTAAACAGTGTAGACGGATGAGTGGCAAACAATGTAGACGGATGTGGCAAACAATGTAGAGGGACGAGTGGCAAACAGTGGAGACGGATGAGTGGCAAACAATGTAGACGGATTAATGGCAAACAATGTAGACAGATGACTGGCAATCAGTGTAGACGGATGTATGACAAACAATGTACACGGACGAGTGGCAAACAATGTAGAACAAACAATGTAGACGGATGAGTGGCCAACAGTGTAGACGGTTGAGTAACAAACAGTGTAGACGAATAAGTTGCAAACAATGTAGACGGATGAGTGGCAAACAGTGTAGACGAATGAATAGCAAACAATGTAGACGGATGAGAGGCAGCGGATGAGTGGCAAACAATGTAGATGGATGTTTGGCAAACAATGTAGACGGATGAGTGGTAAACAGTTTGGACAGATGAGTGGCAAACAGTATGGACCGATTAGTTGCAAACAGTGTAGACGGATGAGTTTCAAACACTGAAGACCCTGATCAGATGCCGCACTTTACGACATCTGATCTTGGTCTGTACTACTTGCTCAGGCATGTCTGTCCAAATGTTATGCCCGCCATAAAACGCGGAAAGGGTATTATATTATGCACTTCGAAATTTTGAGTGTCCGTCCGTTTATCCATCCGTCCGCGCTTCCATCATTCGTGTCCGCTCCATAACTCTAAAATCGTTCGAGATATTTTCACAAAACTTATCACGAATATAAAGCACAGTAAGATGTCATTCAGAACACATTATCCGTAACTCTGTTTGCCTACTTTTGGATTTATTGCCCTTCAAACATTGAACATAACCATTTATACCATGTACCCGTCTTCACTCTGTAACTTGCAAACCATTCGAGATATTATTATGAAATTTATTACAAATGTAAAGCGCCATGAGACAATGTGCAGAACACACACATACACACACACAAAAAAACAAAAAACAAAACAAGAAAACAAAAAACAAAAAAAAAAACAAAAAAAAAAACAAACAAAACAGCAACTCTGGTTAAAGTACCCCCGCCACAAAAAGTGGAGAGGGTATTATGTTATACCCTCCGAAAGTTTGAGTGTCCGCCTCTCCGTCCGTCAGCGCTTCCATCCTTCGTTTCCGCTCCATAACTCTGATCAGTACTCTTCAAGATATTTTCACAAAACTTCACACAAATGTACAGCACTATGAGATAACGTGCAGAACACATAAACCGTAACTGGTTTGCCTATGTTTGGAGGTTTTACCCTTCAAAATTGAACATAACCATTTATACCATGTACGCGTGTCCACTGTAAGTTGAAAACCGTTAGAGATATTATTATGAAATTTCTCACAAATTTAAAACACCATGAGACAATGTGCAAAACACACACACACAAAAACAAAACAAAACCAAAAAAAAAAACAAAAAAAAAAAAAAAAAAAAAAAAAAAAAAGCAAGAAAAAAAAAAGCAAGAAAAAAACCCAAAACAAAACAAAAAAACAGTAGCTCTGGTTAACCTACTTTAGGAGTTGCGGCCCTTTGGACATAATAAATATTGAAAGAGCCATTTCTACTATGTTCTCTTGTTCACTCTATAAGTTAAAAACCGTTCCAGATAGTTTAATGAAACTTCACACAAATGTAAAGCATTATAAGACGAGGTGCAGAACACAAGAAAGGTAACGCTGATTAAAAATAGCCATTTCTACTGTGTACTTGTATCCGCACTGTAAGTTAAAAACCGTTTCAGATATTTTGATGAAACTTCACACAAATGTAAAGCATCATTAAACAAGGTGCAGAACACAAGAACAATAACACTGGTTAACCTAATTTTGGAGTTATGGCCCTTTAAACGTTCAAAAAAGTGATTTCTGTAATAAATTTGTGTCCACTCTGTAACTTGACAACTTTCGAGATATTTTCTTGAAGCGTTATGCAAATATATATCACAACGATATGATGTGCAAAACACAAGAACCGTAAATTGTATTTGTTTGTGTTGATGTTTTACGGCCCAGTCAACCCAATGGGGTCATGTCGAGCGCGGTCAGTTTACCTAACCACATGTTTACTGGGCAGGCTTAGTCCTCTGAGCAATTAGCTAGTATTGTGCACATTCTTTCGCCAGAAACTGACAACTGCCCTTCTTGAATCAGCGGAAGGGAGAGAATGACCGTAGAAAATATTTCATGGTCAATCTCCACGAAAGAATGTTGCCAACCTCGGCAGGGGTCGAACCCGCGACCTCCTGGTCTCCAGTTGGACGCGCAGCCAACTGAGCCACCGAGGCCGGCACCAAATTGTACACCCCTTGTAAACCACTTTTCTTTATATAATCTCTATCAAAGTAGTGTTTACAGGTTTATTCATTTCACGGACTTTTTAATGTGATAAACGAAAAAATGAAAACAATCACGTTGAACATTTTAATCAAAATTAACACATGTACTATTGTACATAATACATGTGTTAATTTTGATAAAAATGTTCAACGTAATTGTTTTTTTGTTTTTTTTTTCGTATGAAGCATGCATCTAGGTTGATAATATTTTGGGAAACACTAATGCATCTTCCCTTTGATTTTATTTTTGACAGAGTTATGGCACTTGCTTGATGTAAGTGCAGTGGCGGGGCATGGTGTAGTGCTTGCAGCGCTTTTTTTCTGTAACCAATATATGTTTGTGACAGAATTAAACATTTGTTGATAAGCCACACATTTTGTGCTTAAAATTGTGTACAATATGTGCATTTCTGAGCCGCGTTATTATTTATTTAGAATCACCACAGAACTTCTTGCGTAGGCACACTATCGCTACTTTTCCTATTCATATGGTATCTTGGAAAAGGAATCCGTTTAAGCCAGTGCTATGGGCGTGGGGTTGGGCGCATGCAGCCTTGCAAACTACATTGCTGTCATACGAAGAGTCTCAATTAAACCGAGACTCAGATCCTCGTGCTCTTATGTGTTATTTGCTTCCGAGAGCAACTTATATAGATTATATTTAAATTCGGGACAATTGAAAACATGATAACTAGAACACATCTCGAAAACATGCCTAAGTAATGTTGACCCCCTTAAACCCCATTTTATATAGTAAAACGGGGGTTTACAGGGGTATACAGTAGTTTTCTTATTTCTGCTCAAAAACATAGATTGTGGGTACTCGTTAGAACCGCCTCGCTGAGGCGGTTCTAACGAGTACCCACAATCTATGTTTTGAGCAGAAATATGAAAAATATCAGAATTATTTTAAGAAAATTTTCATTTTTTGTGGTGGTAAAATTTTCAGTAAATTTGAATAGGCTTGTTTCTGTAATGAAACCAGTCGGCTTGCTTCTTCGTTCGTCTTTATATTACACGCAAACACCCACAGTGAGCATGAACTCGTGTATGTACATAATATGTTTGAGAGCTGATCAAGAGCTTTTGGGATGTTAATCAGCTATGTTGATTATTCTGCGGTTCCATTGCCTGTCCTGTAGAAGTTATTGGGTAAACAGCATCAAACAGCTTTAGTAACGTCCGCTTAACAATTGAAAACCGTCTGTGACGTTACGGCGTTGTTCCTAGTAACAAATGACGTAGCGTCATTATCACCGCCGATACAGCACGCAGTGACAAGAAGATTCAACGGAAATTGAGATAATTTTCTGAGTATACGTTTAATAAGAACACAAACATTAAAACAAAACAAAGATTGAGTAAGTAATACAAAAATAGTTATTAAACTGAACTACCAAAAAAAGCTTTGTTTTTGTTTTATTTAGTATATTTTCATCTTTTAAATTATGTGTACATTTAATAGAAGTCATAAATTCTCAAGATGGCTCGGCGAGGCAGTTCTAACGAATACCCACAATCTATGTTTATGAGCAGAACTAAGAAAATTAATGTTTACCCCTGTAAACCCCAGTTTTACTGTCTAAAAGTGGGGTTTATGGGGGTCAAAATTATAGTTTTTGTGTGATGGATCGAAATATTGCCATTCGCTATCATGCTCTCTATTGCATATTTGAGATAGCAAGTAAATTCTCGATGACTCGAACGCCGATGTTTCGTTTACTTTGAATGATTCGAACTCGATTTTGAGTCCTTACGAAATTCTTCCAATAGCTCAAGAAAACAAATATTTCGGGAAACTTTCTTATTTTACATGAAATTTTATGTTGTCTGTACTCATTAGAATCGTCTTTTGGAGGCAATTTTAATGAGTACACTCACCAATATTGTATTTTGTTGATATTTTACGGCCCAGTCAACCCAATGGGGTCATGTCGAGCGCGGTCAGTTTGCCTAACAACACTTACTGGGCAGGCTTAGTCCTCTAAGCGGTTAACCAATATTGTGCACATTCTTTCGCCAGAAACTGACAACTGCCCTTCTTGAATCAGCAGAAGGGAGAGAATGATCGTAGAAAATATTTCATGATCAATATCTACGAAAGAATGAAGCCGCCCTCGGCGGGGGTCGAACCCGCGACCTCCTGGTCTCCAGTCGGACGCGCATCCAACTATGCCACCGAGGCCGGCTCCAATATTGTATAGAAGATCAAAATGACTTCCCTAAATTATCACCATTTCCTTGCAGACCTGGCGCTATGATTAAACCCTCATTGGCTCTCGGATAAATTTCCATGGTCTCAAACTTGTTCGAGCCACTGAGGTTTTACTGTAAAAAGTAACAGGGTATTAATGGCGGTCATATGTCATTTGCCATCAGTGAACGCCCAAATTAGACTGCGCATTCACGCAGTATGATAAGAGTGTTCTCTGTTCGTCGAAATATTCCACATTGTTCACTGTAATCGGACAACGAAAGTCCTGATCATGGCAAACTGCGAAAATGCGCACGCTAATCTGGGCGTTTTGCCTGCATCTGCCAAAAAAACATGTTCTATAATATTTTCTTTGTTTTCTTTTCAGATATTAATAGACCATTTGAAACGACAATGTACACATTTACAGGTAAATATTTTTGTTAAATGACCTGTGACATGCAAAAATACATCTTCTGGCGATATGCGCTGAGTGTGTGCTCAGATCCAAATCGGCACGGTTGCTGTTCCACCGAAACTATTTAGGCACACAGCTTAGGTTGTCAAAAGAATTTGTTTAAAATTGTTAGGAGGTTGAGGGGTCAATACCTTTGTCACGTAATAAATGAGAGGCTCAGCTTAAATACTCTCCCAAGGGATTGGACACTGTTAGCCATGTTGACAAGGGAGGTATTTTTGTGACTTCCTAGTTTCTTCTTTTTCCACACCAAGCCTTTTCTGAAAAGGGGTCTGCACTAAAAGGAAAGACTTTGCTCCCAAGGGGAGCAAAGTCTTTCCTTTTAGGGTAGACACCTTTTCAGAATTGAGACAAAACAATTTTGAAAGATTTACCTCCCCTGCTAGTGTATCCAGTCTCATTAACGAGTCCGAGTATGTAAATTAAATACGTCGGTATATCGGTAAACAATAGCTGTTAAAAGTTATGAAACTAAATTTAAGCCGAATAAAGCAGCATTTGAGCATTGTGAAACAAAAAGTTGTCTTTTAGGTATACGTGGACAGCTAAGACCTTGATCAGTCTGTGCACACTACGCTGTCCAGCTAACGGAATTATTAGATCTACAGAGAGCATAGGCCCTGATAAAACAATGTGTATGTGCAGAATGATCCGAATCTACGCATCTACGCTTATGTTCAACGACACATTTTCGCTCGACACGGCTCATTTTGAACTGTTTTGATTGTTGGTAATTTTATTATTTTATGACAAATAGAAATTTTATGCCGAGTTGAGTTAAGCTTGATAAAAAGTTTTATAACCTCGGGGCCAGGGTCCATTCCGTCATCATAGATTTAGACATATCCAAAGGCAGAAAAGTGACCTGTCCAGAATTTGGGATGTGAGAAGCAAGACGTGATTTGCGGAAGCATATTTACCCTAAATATTTAGAAATATGTCAGAGATGCCTAGGCAAACAATATAGACTTAGATCAAATTGCTCCTAGGTCCTACCCTGTTTGCCATTCCTACAGCACCTTAAAGATAAATAAGCAGCTGGTCAAATTTCAGCATAAGTACGATACGAAATTAATGTGAAGAGATACATCTGAAAAAATTTCCCGTCATTTTGCAAAGGGAGACAACTTTAGCTTGCCTCTCTAGCATTTGAAACCTTTCAAATATTGCAGTGGCGAAACCAGAACGGAATTATTTTTACGCACGCCTAGGAAAATCCTGATAAATATGCCTAGAATCGCTTCCAAAATAGGGGCATCTCTTAAAGGTAAGAATTTGCTCCCTCTTTAAGAGCAGCCCCTATGTTAAAGAAGTAAAATATTTTATCTTAAGGGTCCTTTATTGTAAATTGTTTTCGTACGCAAGTTACGCACATGCGTTGTGTGTGTAATCAGCGCTACGCCCACGATTTTGGGCTACTTTTAAAAGAAAGAATTTGCTACCAGAAGGAGGAAGCTCTTTTCTTTCGGAGTAGCGCCCAATCAGTAGGGAGATAATTATTTCAGTGTCAGAATTATTTCCCGTGAAAGTGCACCCATTCCTTAAAAATAACCCATTTATGCCCAGTGGACTTGTCTACCTTAATTCTTTGGACAGGTTCATTCTAAAAAGAAGAGATATCAGGTTAGTTTTTATTGTTACCATGTTTTATAGAAATTGATGTATTTAATACAAACAGTGTAGACCCTGATCAGACGCCGCATCCTGCGGCGTCTGATCTGGGTCTGCTCTGTCAGTGTCCCTTCTATGGGACGCTAGGCGTAAATAGGTTCAAATGATTAAATAATTAGGCGACATAATTACCGGATTTGCCTTAAATATAGGAACATGTGAATTCATTAGCATACTCATCCTAAAAATATTATTTCATATTGGTGTGTCTTAAGCTAAATACTGAATGTCTGTTCACAGAAACCCCAGCTGGAAATGGTGAAGAAAATAACTTGGACAGAGTGACGTCAAAGGACTCACTGACATCTCTAACAGGATTTAACCAGAACCTGTCTCGACAGTCCAGTCCTACATCTTCTCTGAAGTCTGGAGACGACTCTAGACTGTCAGACGCCAGTAAAACAAGTAAGTTTATGTAAGCAGAATGTCAGTAAAATGAATTTCACATCAGCAGTTTACCTCAGAAATTTCCCTCAACCTGTAGGAATTTTCATTGTCAACTATAATTTGCATTAGTGATTTTATGGAAGTGCAAGACAACAGTAGTGTAGAAAGTTTTCGTTGGAAAGTTTAAAATGGGAAACTTTAAAAGGGAACAGCGAGGTCCCTGATTAGAGTGTGCTGATGCATAGTTACGCCGGCCTCGGAGGCTCAGTCGGATGCGCGTCCGACTGGTGATCAGAAGGTCGCGGGTTCGATCCTCAACGGGTCCGGCAACATTCTTTCGTAGGTATTGATCATGAAATATTTTCTTCGGACATTCTCTTCCTTCCGTTGATTCAAGAAGGGCAGTTGTCAGTTTCAGGTGAAAGAATGTGAACAGTACTGGTTGACTGGTTACAGGACCAAGCCTGCCTAGGAAAAAAGTGTGGTTAGGTAAACTGAGCGCGCTGGACATGACCCTAATGGGTTCCGTGGGCCGTAAAACCTCAACTCAAACAATCAGTCAAAATATGAGAATAGTTTCGATTATATGAATGATTTACTATTTCGGGCTTTAATTCAATATATTTGCGCCTACTTAATTATTCTGTTTGCACTTGCTTACCAAGTTTTTTATTTTCACTTTTTTTCTTTAATTGCAAGTTATAATTTGATTTGGATAAGCTGCAAATGGATCCGGACCAGCCTGCACTTTCGTGTATTATGGTCAGGATCTTTTCTGCTCGTAGTTATGAAGAAGTTATACAGCAAACATTTAGACCAGGGCACATCTGAAGAGATGTTAACAGATGTAAACGATACTTGCCGGTTGGCCATGACCTTTTCGCACGAGCTCATTTGATTCGTACCACGTCAGATTCGCATCACGGAAATATGCCTATGTAATGTTGACCCCCTTAAATCCCAATTTTATATAGTAAAACTGGTTTACAGGGGTATAAATTATTTTTCTAATTTCTGCTCAAAAACATAGATTGTGGGTACTCGTTAGAACCGCCTCATCGAGGCGGTTCTAACGAATACCCACAATCTATGTTTTGAGCAGAAATATGAAAAATATTCAAATTTTTATCTGAAAATTTTCATTTTTTTGGTGGTAAAATTTTCAGTATATTTCAATAGGCGTGTTTTCGTAATTTATCTTTATGAGGTGGTGGATATGGTTACGTTCAAAACACTCAATATATTTTTTTTAGTTTTCTAAGAAAACATATGTTGTGGGTACACATTAGAAGCGCCTCGGCGAAGCGCTTACAATGAGTCCCCACAACAGATGTTTTCATGGAGAAATAAGAAAAAATAGAAATCCTTTTTGGTTGAAAGATTTTCCTTGTCAGGAGCATTTTGACGGTCGCTGTTTCTTGTTAAAGGGTTATCAAGTATAACAAATACAATGTAAAACAAATATACTACAGGTAATTTTAATTTCTTTCAGCCGTCCAGAGTATCAACAATAATGCCAAAACCACAAAAGATAAGAAGTCTGACCATAGCTCCAGCTTTTCGTCAACTCCAGAGTTGTCCGACAGATCCCTGCTCCCAGCAAAAGATCAAAGAGAATTATCCGACGGATCCCTACTCTCAGCTAAAGATTCCAGGAAGTCTAAATCAGGTAAGCTTGTTTTATTTTGCTCTCTTTCTGTCGTCTTCGCTAATGGAACATCGTATTTACCCTAAGTACTTGGTGGCAGGTCTGAGCAAACAGTGTAGACCTAGATCAGAAGTCACAGAACGCGGCGTTTGATCTGGGTTTACATAGTTTGCCACTCGTCCAGCAGATAAACAGGTAGTCAGATGGAGTTTTTTAAATTTTAGGACAAACATGGTAAGGAGTAAGCTATCCCAGTATTTAGGGTGTATATGGCAATGCCGTCAACGAAATTCCACTCCAGAATTTATATAATCATTGAAGTACTTAAGTGACGGAAAGTAACTTTAGAAAGAAAGAAAAACAGACAGAGAGAAAGAAAAAATGCGTTTAAATTTTCAGAAATCTACGTGTTTATCATTGTTGTATGATATCAAAATGAAACTAGTTTTATAACGATTCTATTGTATTGTTTGTCTGTTAAATATATTTAGAGATAAATGAATATATCCCCAAGGGAGATTACTCTGTTCTGAAAGTATTTTTGTCTCACATGGGGTTACTCTGCAAGGAAAGAATTTGTTTCCGCTAGAGAAATACGTACGATAAAACAGGGAAATAAAATCTATTCTGTTGGAGTATTCTTTCTTTGAAAAGGAGAAAACCCTTTCAGTTTAGTGTAATTCTCTTTGGGGCGACTATTCACTGAAAATTTATGAGCCAGCGCACGACGAAACCTTCCAATAAGACCTGTGTGACCAGCAAAGACTCAGATCAGTCTGTACATCCACCCAGGATGGCAGAGTGATTATCGTTTATTTCTCTGAATAGCCTGTAGGCTGTTGAATGCACATGCGATCAGCGAAGACTGATCAGACTGTGCGGATGCGCAGGCTGATCTGAGTCTTCGGTGGTCGCACAAGTCTTATTGTAGGTTTTGTCCTGCGCTGGCTTAAATATGAGCGTCTTATTGTTTTTCAGGACACAGAAAATCTGTAAAGAACAGTGCTAATACTAAGACCCAGGATAGGCAATCCAGATCTAATTTGAGAAACGTTCAACAGTCAGATAATGATAAAGGCAAAGAATCTTCAAAACAAAGGGAAACTGACACACCAAATAGGGAATCACCAAGGACGCCGTTCGCTTTACACGAGGGAGAAAAGATGATAAAAGAGAACCAACAAATACTGAAAAAGGAAACTAAAGTTGCGGAAAATGAGAACAAATTGGAGAAACGAAAGCAAGAGAATGTCCCAAAGAAGCAACTAAATGGTAAGGTTCCTTCCAGGCTGCCAGTTCCATGTCAGAACAACAACAAAAAAGTGGAAATGACGACTCAGTCGTCTGCAAAAGTGACGAAGGAATCAACAACTGCAGATAGAACCAAAAGCACAATTAATGAAGTCAGCAGAAATGATACATCAAAGAAATTACAGACATCCAATTCCAGAGCGAAAGTCTCAGCAGTGCCAAAGTGTCATCCTGTTAAAGATGATAATGGAAAGTCCTCAAAGCTTCAGCGACGCACATCAGTCATGGATTACAGCAAAGTAAAATCTAAACTTGAAGACACCAAAGTAAAAGAAACTTTCACCAATTCGAGAGAGAAAGCCTCCGCAGCGCCAAAGTCTCATCCTACAAAAGTTGATACTGGAAAGATAACAAAGTTTCAAAGACGCTCATCGGTCAAGGATGTCAAGCAAGAAAAATCTAAACTTCAAGATACCAAAGCAAAGAAGAGTTTCAAGGCCACTATATCAGATAATACTAGAAAACCAAGTAACACTTCCACAAGGAAACATACCAGTAATTTAATACCAAGAAATACACAGACATCAAATACCAGAGAGAAAGCTTCAGTAGTGCCGAAGTCTCATCCGGTTAAAAATGGCATCGGGAAAACCACAGTGTTTCAAACACGCTCATCAACCATGGATTTCAGCAAAGGAAAACCTAAAACTCAAACCACTGAAGCTAAGAAAAGTTTCAAGACCATTGTATCAGATAATATAAGAAAACCCAGTGGCTCTTCAACAAGTAAACAGTACAATCATCCAATACCCAAGACAGTAGCAGAAGCAGAACAACTATTGTACAGACAGCACAGGAAAGAGGACTCTAAAGTAAATATCACAACTGTCGAGTCTGTACACGTAGCTGATTCCCATCCAGTACCAAAAACAGTGGCAGAAGCAGAAAGATTACTGTGCGAAATCCGCCAGAAAGAGAAAAATAAATCAAATATCACAACTGTTGAGCCTGTAACTGATATTGGTCCAATAGCTGGTCAAGATTCCAGCAGAGAGAAAGGTAGGTATAAGAACGACAACCTTATTTATACCTAAATATTCGGACATGTCGGCCTGAGCATACAGAGTGTGGACTATTCACTTACCCTGCTGAAACTGGATATGTCCTGCCTTCGCAAACAGTGTAGCTCCAGATCAGCTGGCTTCTCAAGAAGCCAACTGATCTGGATCTGTACTGTTTGCCATTCAGTATGTGAATTTATATCAACAATCTGGATCAAGTAATCTAATTGACTGAAAATTAGAAACGGGCGTTATCTTTTTAATTTATTCAGCATGGCAAGGGCTAATAACCTTCGCTGGGAAGAAAGGTACATATTGTCATGAAGTTTTGTTCACTTCACTCAAACTCTACCGAAATGAAAGTAGTTTTAATGGCATATTCGACCAGCAGAGGGCCAGATACGGCTGCGAGTTTACTCTACATGGTAAAGTATTTTAATATCCGTTGATAATATTCTAAAAAAATTGAACGGTTTTGTAAGAAGACCGCCAAGATGCAGGCTCGTAAGATGTTCTGGATATGACGCTTTTTTTCTTGGCTCGGCCCCTTTATTGATATTGTTTTGGTCTTCATATGAAAATAAAACACCATTAAATGGTATCTGCCAACAGTATAACTTGTTTGGCATTTTTTCGTATTTCTATTAGGTTGTATAAAAATGATCGACAAGCTCAAAAGGGAGCAAATTCTTAGCTTTAGAGTAGAAATCTGTTCAGAAAGAACGTAGTACAGGAAAGCAAACATGAAGTTACTAAAGCTATCTCCTTTGTAAAATGGCAGAAAATCTACCAAGTGTATCCATTGATAGTGTAAAATACATTCATGGAAAAAAAACATTGTATAATCACTGGTATATTTACAGTTAAACAAGATTCCGCTCTTGATGCCTCACAGATAGATAGATACTTCAAACTCCTGGACACGTTCAATGAGAATGAAGAGAAAATAGAGGAGAATCAACGGAAGATTGATCTTCAAGAGAAGTAAGTTTACCAAAACTAACAAAAAATGTTTTTAGATACATATCGTGCATGAAACTAAAATCTTGAACGGTACAGATAGAGGTTAAATAAGATAAAAAGTAACAGAGCAATAATTTACTTAAATTAAAAACAAAGAAAAGGGCAAGAAGGAAGGAAAACAGACACGCGAAAACAGCTTGTAGATGTTGCTAATATATGGAAAGGATCTCGAGAGGCGATACCTGTTTAGAATTGACACTAACTGTTCCTTCACTTGGCGCCCATCATGTGGAAGAAGAGTTAGGACTAATCCTCCGGTATCAGTATAATGCGACCTGTGGAAATATCGTATCAATGCGTCTGTAGTGTGATACTACAGTCATCACGAAAACATGCCTATATATTGTTGACTCCCCCCCCCCCCTTAAACCCCACTTTTATATAGTAAAACTGGAGTTTACAGGGGTATACATTATTATTTTTTTATTTCGGCTCAAAAACATAGATTGTTGGTACGCGTTAGAACCGACTCACCGAGTCTATGTTTTCAGCAGAAATATGAAAAATTTCAGAATTTTTTATGCGAAAATTTTCATTTTTTTGTGGTAATATTTTCAGTATATTTGAATAGGCATGTTTTCGTAATGACTATAAAAGTGCATCAGTTCCAATAGTCACATCTAGATACAGTAACGATTTGACTTAAAGACTTTTGACAGAGATGTTAAACCTCAAATCACGCTTCTCATAGATAGATAGATAGATAGATAGATAGATAGATTATGAAACATAGGTCTAGATAAGAGTGGGTATCAGGTAAATATTTTTCTTATTTCCACAAAACACATGTTGTGGGTACTCATTAGAAGCGCCTCGATGAGGTACTTCTATTGAGTACCATAACATATGTTTTCGTGGAGAAATAAGAAAATTACCAATACCTTCGGATTGAAAAAAGAAACATCTTATCAAGAAGTATGCGAAAAAAAATAAGGTTGCTGTTTTTTTTCTTTTAAATTAATATGCTTGTCTTTTTTACAGAGAATTGGATGAAACCTACGCAAAAGTTAGAAATGAAATAGACAATTTGACTGAGTGCACTGGTGAAGTTGTTCAAGCCAGAAAGGTTCACAAGAATTTTAAAGACGAAGCCGCAAGAATCCGAGTCCATCACAAGACAAATATCATCGCAGCGGATATGTATGAAGCGGCAAATATTGACCTGCAGGTAACTGCATTGTTTATTAAACTAACTTTCCTTTGTGAATCCAGTTAATGTGTGTGTGTGTGTGTGTGTGTGTGTGTCTGTTTGTGTGTGTGTAGCGGTGTTGGGGTAGGGTGGGGTTTTGTTGTGTGTGTGTGGAGGGGGGGCTGGAGAGGGGGTGGATGAATAAATTCTTATATCATGGAAACGAGTCTGCTTATCTTTTACCAACTTCAGTTGTGGTATGATTAAAACTTGAGGTGCAGTCGAAGACATTTTTGCAAAAAGTTGTGAAAATCCTTATTTCCACGAGAATGGATATAACTCCAAGGGAGATCACTCCAGCAGAAAACGTTCAACAGTCAAAACAGGATTTACTCTTAAAAGAAATTGTTTGCCTTCCAATTTCTTACTTTTAACAGCAGCTCCTTGGAGAGAAGTAATTCCTTTTATGGTCGGGTAACCCCACCCCTTTAAAAACGAACGTAAAACCTTATAGCTCAGTGTAATCTTTAGCTGAAGAATATCAACTTCTCTTTGTTCATAGTTCTTTACCTTGCAATATCCAAAAATAAACTAAAACTTCGAAAAAAAAAACTTATTTGATCTTGTTCTTTCAGAAACAAATTGCAGAGATTCACCAAGAAATAACTGAAGTCAAAGCTATAAATGGCCTTAAACCCGAAGACTTAAAGGTGGAGATTGAAAAAGTGTGGACACTCTATGGTAATCAGAGACTTACGAACTCTTCCTTAGAAGATGAAATAGAGAAACTTAAAAATGATCTTAATGAATATAAATGTGATGGAGACACCCTCGTAAAACCACCAGATGAAGCAACAGAAATAATAAACTACGGATCAAAGGATGATACTAATACAAATTTAGAGGCTCTAAGAGGCAAGGTCATGACTGGGGATAAAGTAATCAAAGCCGGTAAATCAAAGAGTGCAGATGTTGTTTCACTTACCCAAGCAGAAGCCGAGCTTAGAGAAACCAAATCTGAACACAGACAGGAAAGTAGAATTAAAAAAATCATCAATTCGGTAAGAGCATTATTACCCAGCCGAAAAAGGAAACAGACTGTCCCTAAAGAAGTTGATAGAACGAGAATACATGATACGTCAAAGCTTTTACAGAAGAGACACCAGAGTGAAGCGGAGAATAACAATGACTACTTGAAGCCTGTAGAGTATGTTAATGAAGTGAGAGATATGAATGACAGTCAGAAAACGTTCGAATCTAATCCATTTACAAAGAAGCCTGTTCTACATAAGCGACTGCAACAGAATACTTATCTTCCTGTCGGCAGTGGAATAAGTCCACGCATACATGTTCCTCGTCCACCTCTATCACCACGCCCTGAAACTGCACGTGGGAGGAACCTAAGGGCAACAACTTATACCTTGAAACATATTTACAAACCTTAATTAAAATTCCATTACCTATATCTTTCTTATTTATGTCAGCACCCTATAAATGTGCGTCTACTTTCACTTGCAATAACATTTTTTAGCTTTGTTTTTGATTTTCCTTTACAATATTTTTTTGTCAAAGATGATAGAACGGACAATCAACTAAAATTAATCTGAAGCTATATTATCCCTTTTAAACCCAGCGTCCCATAAAAGGGACATTGGCAGACAGTGCAGACCTAGATCAGACGTCACAGTACACAGTACGCGTATTATCTTAAGTTTTCGGACAGACAGGCCTGCACAAGCATTCTGCGACGTCTGATCTAGGTCTACATTATCACTCATCCAATAGGTAATAGATATGCCAACAGGTGGTAAAATGTACTTGTTTTGAGTTCAAGAGCAAGTGTGGTTAGGAGTTCAGCTGTGCGAATACTTAGGGAAAACAACAACAACAACAACAACAACAAAACACAAGAACAAAAAACAAAACAAAAGACAAACAATCAAACAAACCAAGAAACCAAGAAACAAATAAAGAAAAAACAACAAAAACAAACAAAACAATAAAAACAACAAAATTCAACAAAAGAACAGCAACAACAACAACAAAATAATAATAATAATAATAAAAATAAGTAAATAAAAACAAATGAATAAATAAGTGGACTATTCCATATCAGAATCTGGATATGTTCATTAATACAAATAGGGATGTTAGTCGTGAATCAAGATGAGAATAGCAAATGTGTTGGTCCAGATGAGACGGCTCATTATGAAATGGTTTAACGCTTTTTATTCGAAATTAATGCAACTTTATACATACATTCACAGTCGTACGCTATGAAACCTAGGGCTTATATAAATTATTTCTGCGAGGAGAAAAAAACAAACGAAAAACAAAACAAAAGAAAAAAAAAAAAAGAAAAAAGAAAAAAATAAATAAATAAAAAAGAAGAAAAAAACAACAGGAGAAACACACACACACACACACACACACACACGCACGCACGCACACACACACACACACACACACACACACACACACACACACACACACACACACATATACATATATATATATATATACATATATATATATATATATATATATATAATATAATATATATATAATATATATATATATATACAAGCAACACGGCATTATACACAACTACACTACTAGTCTTCTTTCGACATCTCTTGGAACGTCGGTTTTTGCCTGCCGATTTAAACAGAAGTAAATTTACAAACTTTTAGCATGGTTTAAGGAAAAACCGTTTGTCGTAAGTACCTATGTACAAAAAGTTTTATTCTAGTCCTTAGTTTAAACAATCGATTCTTTTAATTTTTTCCCCAAAGTAAAAATGGCTGCAAAATATGCAAAATTCGATAGGATGGGTAGCTTGGATGAAGACTTTATACAAGTTCCACTTGTTCAAACTTTTCTGAGATTTTCACAATATTGTTATGGAACATCAATAATTTAAAACTAGTGAGAAAAAGCAAAAAAGTGTTTTAATAATAATAAAAAATAATAATAATAAAATCCAGTTGACTATCGATAAGTCAGATCCATTTTAGGTCATAAAATCATTTTTCCATTTAGAGTAAAATGCCGAATAAAAAAACGACTTTCCAAAGCATGTCGAAAGCATAGTAGCAAATAGTCCTCGACGATGTTAGTTAACCCATTTATGCCTGATGTCCCATAAAAAGGACAGTGGTAACCACTGTAGACCCAGATCAGACGCGGGAGAACGCGGCGTCTGATCAGGGTCTACAATGTTTGCATTTAATATACATGATTTTGTTTGTAAAATATGGTTATAATAAAAAGTAACGGAGTGTCTATTGCCAGACGTCTGTCAGTAGCAAGAACTCAGGAAAAATGCTATATCCAGACGTCTGTCAATAGCACAAAGTCGATGAAAATGCTATTGTCAGACGTCTGGTAATAGCAAAAGCTCGACAAAATTGCTATGGCCAGACAAAAACTCGTAGATTTTGCTGCTGCCAGACGTCTAAGTTTTTTTTATATAATGATCCGTGCTGAAATATACGAATATGATCGCAGAATATGCAGAAAGAACAAATGTTACTGGCTTATGACAGCTCTTTCATAGTAGAAATTCGAATCTCTGTTCTACAAACTCATGGGTTTTGTTTGGTCTTTTGTTTCTGAAAGAAAACTAAAGACATTACATTATGTTTAACATTTTTTATATCAAATTACACTGTTTGTCTCATTTTTTTCTACGACTCAAAGTAAGATACACTATGAAGTCATTCGGAAGTCAGTTTATGAAAATTATTTACTTATGAGTCTTTGTTAGATGGAAATATAGGGGGAAACAAGGTTGGGTCAGTAGAGGGAAATTTTACCACAACAGAGGCAGATTTTGCAGCCAAATGAGAGAATTATTACATTTTAGGTGTCCTCAGGTCATATTATAATGATTTCCAACCATTTAAAGGGCTTTTGAAAAAATGAAAATAATTGAAGTTTTCGATGACCGGGGACCTTAAGAAAAATGTCGTTTTTGGACTTTTCACACTTTTGCAGATTTTGCAGCCACATGAGTGAATTATAACACTTTAGAGTTCCTGAGGTCATATTATGATGATTTCCTGCCATTTAAAGGGCTTTCGAAAAAATAAAAAATTTGAAGTTTTCGATGACCGCGGACGAGCAGAAAAATGTCGATTTTGGACTTTTCACTCTTTTGCAGACTTCGCAGCAAAATGAGTGAATTGTTACATTTTAGGTGTCCTGAGGTCATATTATGATGATTTACTGCCATATAAAGGAGTTTTGAAAAAATAAAAAAAATGAAGTTTTCCATGACAGCAGACATGCAGAAAAATGTCGTGTTTGGACTTATTACTCTTTGGCAGATTTTGGAGCCAAAGGAGTGAATTATTTCATTTCAGGTGTCCTGAGGTCATACGATGATTTCCTGCCATTTAAAGGGCTTTTGAAAAAATTCAAAAAGATTGAAGTTTTCGATGACTGCAGACCTGCAGAAAAACGTCGTTTTAGGAATTTTCACTCTTATTAGGATGATTTCCTGTTGTCATATTAGGATGATTTCCTGCCATTTAAAGGGCTTTTGAAAAAATAAAAAAATTGGAAGTTTTCGATGACCGCGGACCTGCAGAAAAATGTTGTTTTTGGACTTATCACTCTTTTGCGGATTTTGCAGCCAAATGAGCGAATTATTACATTTTAAGTGTCCTGAGGTCATAGTATGAGGATTTCCTGCCATTTAAAGGGTTTTTCAAAAAATAAAAAAAATTGAAGTTTTCGATGACCGCGGACCTGCAGAAAAATGTCGTTCTTGGACTTATCACTCTTTTGCAGATTTTGCAGCCAAATGAGCGAATTATTACATTTTAAGTGTCCTGAGGTCATAGTATGAGGATTTCCTGCCATTTAAAGGGTTTTCCAAAAAATCAAAAAAATTGAAGTTTTCGATGACCGCGGACCTGCAGGAAAATGTCGTTTTTAGACTTATCACTCTTTTGCAGATTTAGCAGCCAAACGAGTGAATTATTACATTTTAAGTGTCCTGAGGTCATAGTATGAGGATTTCCTGCAGGGTTTTTCAAAATATAAAAAAAAATCGAAGTTCTCGATGACGGCGGACCTGCAGAAAAATGTCGTTTTTGGACATATCACTCTTTTGCAGATTTTGCAGCCAAATAAGTGAATTATTACATTTTAGGTGTCCTGAGGTCATAGTATGAGGATTTCCTGCCATTTAAAGGGTTTTTCAAAAAATCAAAAAAATTGAAGTTTTCGATGACCGCGGACCTGCAGAAAAATGTCGTTTTTGGACTTATCACTCTTTTGCAGATTTTGCAGCCAAATGAGTGAATTATTACATTTTAGTGTCCTGAGGTCATAGTATGAGGATTTCCTGCCATTTTGAAGGGCTTTTCAAAAAATAAAAAAAATTGAAGTTTTCGATGACCGCGGACCTGCAGAAAAATGTCGTTTTTGGACTTATCACTCTTTTGCAGATTTTGCAGCCAAATGAGTGAATTATTACATTTTAAGTGTCCTGAGGTCATAGTATGATGATTTCCTGCCATTTAAAGGGTTTTTAAAAAATAAAAAATAATTGAAGTTTTCGATGACAGCGGACCTGCAGAAAAATGTCGTTTTTGGACCTATCACTCTTTCACAGATTTTGCAGCCAAATGAGTGAATTATTACATTTTAAGTGTCCAGAGGTCATAGTATGAGGATTTCCTGCCATTTTGAAGGGTTTTTCAAAAAATAAAAAAAATTGAAGTTTTCGATGACCGCGGACCTGCAGAAAAATGTCGTTTTTGGACTTATCACTCTTTTGCAGATTTTGCAGCCAAATGAGCGAATTATTACATTTTAAGTGTCCTGAGGTCATAGTATGAGGATTTCCTGCCATTTAAAGGGTTTTCCAAAAAATCAAAAAAATTGAAGTTTTCGATGACCGCGGACCTGCAGGAAAATGTCGTTTTTAGACTTATCACTCTTTTGCAGATTTTGCAGCCAAACGAGTGAATTATTACATTTTAAGTGTCCTGAGGTCATAGTATGAGGATTTCCTGCAGGGTTTTTCAAAAAATCAAAAAAATCGAAGTTCTCGATGACGGCGGACCTGCAGAAAAATGTCGTTTTTGGACTTATCACTCTTTTGCAGATTTTGCAGCCAAATGAGTGAATTATTACATTTTAGGTGTCCTGAAGTCATAGTATGAGGATTTCCTGCCATTTAAAGGGTTTTTCAAAAAATCAAAAAAATTGAAGTTTTCGATGACCGCGGACCTGCAGAAAAATGTCGTTTTTGGACATATCACTCTTTTGCAGATTTTGCAGCCAAATGAGTGAATTATTACATTTTAGTGTCCTGAGGTCATAGTATGAGGATTTCCTGCCATTTTGAAGGGCTTTTCAAAAAATCAAAAAAATTGAAGTTTTCGATGACCGCGGACCTGCAGAAAAATGTCGTTTTTGGACTTATCACTCTTTTGCAGATTTTGCAGCCAAATGAGTGAATTATTACATTTTAAGTGTCCTGAGGTCATAGTATGAGGATTTCCTGCCATTTAAAGGGTTTTTAAAAAATAAAAAATAATTGAAGTTTTCGATGACAGCGGACCTGCAGAAAAATGTTGTTTTTGGACTTATCACTTTTGCAGATTTTGCAGCCAAATGAGTGAATTATTACATTTTAAGTGTCCAGAGGTCATAGTATGAGGATTTCCTGCCATTTTGAAGGGTTTTTAAAAAAATAAAAAAAATTGAAGTTTTCGATGACCGCGGACCTGCAGAAAAATGTCGTTTTTGGACTTATCACTCTTTTGCAGAGTTTGCAGCCAAATGAGTGAATTATTACATTTTAAGTGTCCTGAGGTCATAGTATGATGATTTCCTGCCATTTAAAGGGTTTTTCAAAAAATCAAAAAAATTGAAGTTTTCGATGACCGCGGACCTGCAGAAAAATGTCGTTTTTGGACTTATCACTCTTTTGCAGAGTTTGCAGCCAAATGAGTGAATTATTACATTTTAAGTGTCCTGAGGTCATAGTATGATGATTTCCTGCCATTTAAAGGGTTTTTCAAAAAATCAAAAAAATTGAAGTTTTCGATGACCGCGGACCTGCAGAAAAATGTCGTTTTTGGACTTATCACTCTTTTGCAGAGTTTGCAGCCAAATGAGTGAATTATTACATTTTAAGTGTCCTGAGGTCATAGTATGATGATTTCCTGCCATTTAAAGGGTTTTTCAAAAAATCAAAAAAATAGAAGTTTTCGATGACCGCGGACCTGCAGAAAAATGTCGTTTTTGGACTTATCACTCTTTTGCAGATTTTGCAGCCAAATGAGCGAATTATTACATTTTAAGTGTCCTGAGGTCATAGTATGAGGATTTCCTGCCATTTAAAGGGTTTTTCAAAAAATAAAAAAATTGAAGTTTTCGATGACCGCGGACCTGTAGAAAAATATCGTTCTTGGACTTATCACTCTTTTGCAGATTTTGCAGCCAAATGAGCGAATTATTACATTTTAAGTGTCCTGAGGTCATAGTATGAGGATTTCCTGCCATTTAAAGGGTTTTCCAAAAAATCAAAAAAATTGAAGTTTTCGATGACCGCGGACCTGCAGGAAAATGTCGTTTTTAGACTTATCACTCTTTTGCAGATTTTGCAGCCAAACGAGTGAATTATTACATTTTAAGTGTCCTGAGGTCATAGTATGAGGATTTCCTGCAGGGTTTTTCAAAAAATAAAAAAAATTGAAGTTTTCGATGACCGCGGACCTGCAGAAAAATGTCGTTTTTGGACTTATCACTCTTTTGCAGATTTTGCAGCCAAATGAGTGAATTATTACATTTTAAGTGTCCTGAGGTCATAGTATGATGATTTCCTGCCATTTAAAGGGTTTTTAAAAAATAAAAAATAATTGAAGTTTTCGATGACAGCGGACCTGCAGAAAAATGTCGTTTTTGGACCTATCACTCTTTTGCAGATTTTGCAGCCAAATGAGTGAATTATTACATTTTAAGTGTCCAGAGGTCATAGTATGAGGATTTCCTGCCATTTTGAAGGGTTTTTCAAAAAATAAAAAAAATTGAAGTTTTCGATGACCGCGGACCTGCAGAAAAATGTCGTTTTTGGACCTATCACTCTTTTGCAGATTTTGCAGCCAAATGAGTGAATTATTACATTTTAAGTGTCCTGAGGTCATAGTATGAGGATTTCCTGCCATTTAAAGGGTTTTTCAAAAAATCAAAAAAATTGGAAGTTTTCGATGACCGCGGACCTGCAGAAAAATGTCGTTTTTGGACTTATCACTCTTTTGCAGATTTTGCAGCCAAATGAGTGAATTATTACATTTTAAGTGTCCTGAGGTCATAGTATGAGGATTTCCTGCCATTTAAAGGCTTTTTCAAAAAATCAAAAAAATTGAAGTTTTCGATGACCGCGGACCTGCAGAAAAATGTCGTTTTTGGACTTATCACTCTTTTGCAGATTTTGCAGCCAAATGAGTGAATTATTACATTTTAAGTGTCCTGAGGTCATAGTATGAGGATTTCCTGCCATTTAAAGGATTTTTCAAAAAATCAAAAAAAAATTGAAGTTTTCGATGACCGCGGACCTGCAGAAAAATGTCGTTTTTGGACTTATCACTCTTTTGCAGATTTTGCAGCCAAATGAGTGAATTATTACATTTTAAGTGTCCTGAGGTCATAGTATGATGATTTCCTGCCATTTAAAGGGTTTTTCAAAAAATCAAAAAAATTGAAGTTTTCGATGACCGCGGACCTGCAGAAAAATGTCGTTTTTGGACTTATCACTCTTTTGCAGATTTTGCAGCCAAATGAGTGAATTATTACATTTTAAGTGTCCTGAGGTCATAGTATGATGATTTCCTGCCATTTAAAGGGTTTTTCAAAAAATCAAAAAAATTGAAGTTTTCGATGACCGCGGACCTGCAGAAAAATGTCGTTTTTGGACTTATCACTCTTTTGCAGAGTTTGCAGCCAAATGAGTGAATTATTACATTTTAAGTGTCCTGAGGTCATAGTATGATGATTTCCTGCCATTTAAAGGGTTTTTCAAAAAATCAAAAAAATTGAAGTTTTCGATGACCGCGGACCTGCAGAAAAATGTTGTTTTTGGACTTATCACTCTTTTGCGGATTTTGCAGCCAAATGAGTGAATTATTACATTTTAAGTGTCCCGAGGTCATATGAGGATTTCCTGCCATTTAAAGAGTTTTTCAAAAAATCAAAAAAATTGAAGTTTTCGATGACCGCGGACCTGCAGAAAAATGTCGTTTTTGGACTTATCACTCTTTTGCAGATTTTGCAGCCAAATGAGCGAATTATTACATTTTAAGTGTCCTGAGGTCATAGTATGAGGATTTCCTGCCATTTAAAAGGTTTTTCAAAAAATAAAAAAATTGAAGTTTTCGATGACCGCGGACCTGCAGAAAAATATCGTTCTTGGACTTATCACTCTTTTGCAGATTTTGCAGCCAAATGAGCGAATTATTACATTTTAAAGGTCCTGAGGTCATAGTATGAGGATTTCCTGCCATTTAAAGGGTTTTCCATAAAATCAAAAAAATTGAAGTTTTCGATGACCGCGGACCTGCAGGAAAATGTCGTTTTTAGACTTATCACTCTTTTGCAGATTTTGCAGCCAAACGAGTGAATTATTACATTTTAAGTGTCCTGAGGTCATAGTATGAGGATTTCCTGCAGGGTTTTTCAAAATATAAAAAAAATCGAACTTCTCGATTACGGCGGACCTGCAGAAAAATGTCGTTTTTGGACTTATCACTCTTTTGCAGATTTTGCAGCCAAATGAGTGAATTATTACATTTTAGGTGTCCTGAGGTCATAGTATGAGGATTTCCTGCCATTTAAAGGGTTTTTCAAAAAATCAAAAAAATTGAAGTTTTCGATGACCGCGGACCTGCAGAAAAATGTCGTTTTTGGACTTATCACTCTTTTGCAGATTTTGCAGCCAAATGAGTGAATTATTACATTTTAGTGTCCTGAGGTCATAGTATGAGGATTTCCTGCCATTTGGAAGGGCTTTTCAAAAAATCAAAAAAATTGAAGTTTTCGATGACCGCGGACCTGCAGAAAAATGTCGTTTTTGGACTTATCACTCTTTTGCAGATTTTGCAGCCAAATGAGTGAATTATTACATTTTAAGTGTCCTGAGGTCATAGTATGATGATTTCCTGCCATTTAAAGGGTTTTTAAAAAATAAAAAATAATTGAAGTTTTCGATGACAGCGGACCTGCAGAAAAATGTCGTTTTTGGACCTATCACTCTTTTGCAGATTTTGCAGCCAAATGAGTGAATTATTACATTTTAAGTGTCCTGAGGTCATAGTATGAGGATTTCCTGCCATTTTGAAGGGTTTTTCAAAAAATAAAAAAAATTGAAGTTTTCGATGACCGCGGACCTGCAGAAAAATGTCGTTTTTGGACCTATCACTCTTTTGCAGATTTTGCAGCCAAATGAGTGAATTATTACATTTTAAGTGTCCTGAGGTCATAGTATGAGGATTTCCTGCCATTTAAAGGGTTTTTCAAAAAATCAAAAAAATTGGAAGTTTTCGATGACCGCGGACCTGCAGAAAAATGTCGTTTTTGGACTTATCACTCTTTTGCAGATTTTGCAGCCAAATGAGTGAATTATTACATTTTAAGTGTCCTGAGGTCATAGTATGAGGATTTCCTGCCATTTAAAGGGTTTTTCAAAAAATCAAAAAAATTGAAGTTTTCGATGACCGCGGACCTGCAGAAAAATGTCGTTTTTGGACTTATCACTCTTTTGCAGATTTTGCAGCCAAATGAGTGAATTATTACATTTTAAGTGTCCTGAGGTCATAGTATGAGGATTTCCTGCCATTTAAAGGGTTTTTCAAAAAATCAAAAAAAATTGAAGTTTTCGATGACCGCGGACCTGCAGAAAAACGTCGTTTTTGGACTTATCACTCTTTTGCAGATTTTGCAGCCAAATGAGTGAATTATTACATTTTAAGTGTCCTGAGGTCATAGTATGAGGATTTCCTGCCATTTAAAGGGTTTTTCAATAAATAAAAAAAAATTGAAGTTTTCGATGACCGCGGACCTGCAGAAAAATGTCGTTTTTGGACTTATCACTCTTTTGCAGATTTTGCAGCCAAATGAGCGAATTATTACATTTTAAGTGTCCTGAGGTCATAGTATGAGGATTTCCTGCCATTTAAAGGGTTTTCCAAAAAATCAAAAAAATTGAAGTTTTCGATGACCGCGGACCTGCAGGAAAATGTCGTTTTTAGACTTATCACTCTTTTGCAGATTTTGCAGCCACACGAGTGAATTATTACATTTTAAGTGTCCTGAGGTCATAGTATGAGGATTTCCTGCAGGGTTTTTCAAAAAATCAAAAAAATCGAAGTTCTCGATGACGGCGGACCTGCAGAAAAATGTCGTTTTTGGACTTATCACTCTTTTGCAGATTTTGCAGCCAAATGAGTGAATTATTACATTTTAGGTGTCCTGAAGTCATAGTATGAGAATTTCCTGCCATTTAAAGGGTTTTTCTAAAAATCAAAAAAATTGAAGTTTTCAATGACCGCGGACCTGCAGAAAAATGTCGTTTTTGGACATATCACTCTTTTGCAGATTTTGCAGCCAAATGAGTGAATTATTACATTTTAGTGTCCTGAGGTCATAGTATGAGGATTTCCTGCCATTTTGAAGGGCTTTTCAAAAAATCAAAAAAATTGAAGTTTTCGATGACCGCGGACCTGCAGAAAAATGTCGTTTTTGGACTTATCACTCTTTTGCAGAGTTTGCAGCCAAATGAGTGAATTATTACATTTTAAGTGTCCTGAGGTCATAGTATGAGGATTTCCTGCCATTTAAAGGGTTTTTAAAAAATAAAAAATAATTGAAGTTTTCGATGATAGCGGACCTGCAGAAAAATGTCGTTTTTGGACCTATCACTCTTTTGCAGATTTTGCAGCCAAATGAGTGAATTATTACATTTTAAGTGTCCAGAGGTCATAGTATGAGGATTTCCTGCCATTTTGAAGGGTTTTTCAAATAATAAAAAAAATTGAAGTTTTCGATGACCGCGGACCTGCAGAAAAATGTCGTTTTTGGACTTATCACTCTTTTGCAGAGTTTGCAGCCAAATGAGTGAATTATTACATTTTAAGTGTCCTGAGGTCATAGTATGATGATTTCCTGCCATTTAAAGGGTTTTTCAAAAAATCAAAAAAATTGAAGTTTTCGATGACCGCGGACCTGCAGAAAAATGTCGTTTTTGGACTTATCACTCTTTTGCAGATTTTGCAGCCAAATGAGTAAAATTATTACATTTTAAGTGTCCTGAGGTCATAGTATGATGATTTCCTGCCATTTAAAGGGTTTTTCAAAAAATCAAAAAAATTGAAGTTTTCGATGACCGCGGACCTGCAGAAAAATGTCGTTTTTGGACTTATCACTCTTTTGCAGATTTTGCAGCCAAATGAGTAAAATTATTACATTTTAAGTGTCCTGAGGTCATAGTATGATGATTTCCTGCCATTTAAAGGGTTTTTCAAAAAATCAAAAAAATTGAAGTTTTCGATGACCGCGGACCTGCAGAAAAATGTCGTTTTTGGACTTATCACTCTTTTGCAGATTTTGCAGCCAAATGAGTGAATTATTACATTTTAAGTGTCCTGAGGTCATAGTATGATGATTTCCTGCCATTTAAAGGGTTTTTCAAAAAATCAAAAAAATTGAAGTTTTCGATGACCGCGGACCTGCAGAAAAATGTCGTTTTTGGACTTATCACTCTTTTGCAGATTTTGCAGCCAAATGAGTGAATTATTACATTTTAAGTGTCCTGAGGTCATAGTATGATGATTTCCTGCCATTTAAAGGGTTTTTCAAAAAATCAAAAAAATTGAAGTTTTCGATGACCGCGGACCTGCAGAAAAATGTCGTTTTTGGACTTATCACTCTTTTGCAGATTTTGCAGCCAAATGAGTGAATTATTACATTTTAAGTGTCCTGAGGTCATAGTATGATGATTTCCTGCCATTTAAAGGGTTTTTCAAAAAATCAAAAAAATTGAAGTTTTCGATGACCGCGGACCTGCAGAAAAATGTCGTTTTTGGACTTATCACTCTTTTGCAGATTTTGCAGCCAAATGAGTGAATTATTACATTTTAAGTGTCCTGAGGTCATAGTATGATGATTTCCTGCCATTTAAAGGGTTTTTCAAAAAATCAAAAAAATTGAAGTTTTCGATGACCGCGGACCTGCAGAAAAATGTCGTTTTTGGACTTATCACTCTTTTGCAGATTTTGCAGCCAAATGAGTGAATTATTACATTTTAAGTGTCCTGAGGTCATAGTATGATGATTTCCTGCCATTTAAAGGGTTTTTCAAAAAATCAAAAAAATTGAAGTTTTCGATGACCGCGGACCTGCAGAAAAATGTCGTTTTTGGACTTATCACTCTTTTGCAGATTTTGCAGCCAAATGAGTGAATTATTACATTTTAAGTGTCCTGAGGTCATAGTATGATGATTTCCTGCCATTTAAAGGGTTTTTCAAAAAATCAAAAAAATTGAAGTTTTCGATGACCGCGGACCTGCAGAAAAATGTCGTTTTTGGACTTATCACTCTTTTGCAGATTTTGCAGCCAAATGAGTGAATTATTACATTTTAAGTGTCCTGAGGTCATAGTATGATGATTTCCTGCCATTTAAAGGGTTTTTCAAAAAATCAAAAAAATTGAAGTTTTCGATGACCGCGGACCTGCAGAAAAATGTCGTTTTTGGACTTATCACTCTTTTGCAGATTTTGCAGCCAAATGAGTGAATTATTACATTTTAAGTGTCCTGAGGTCATAGTATGATGATTTCCTGCCATTTAAAGGGTTTTTCAAAAAATCAAAAAAATTAAAGTTTTCGATGACCGCGGACCTGCAGAAAAATGTCGTTTTTGGACTTATCACTCTTTTGCAGATTTTGCAGCCAAATGAGTGAATTATTACATTTTAAGTGTCCTGAGGTCATAGTATGAGGATTTCCTGCCATTTAAAGGGTTTTTCAAAAATCAAAAAAATTGAAGTTTTCGATGACCGCGGACCTGCAGAAAAATGTCGTTTTTGGACTTATCACTCTTTTGCAGATTTTGCAGCCAAATGAGTGAATTATTACATTTTAAGTGTCCTGAGGTCATAGTATGAGGATTTCCTGCCATTTAAAGGGTTTTTAAAAAATAAAAAATAATTGAAGTTTTCGATGATAGCGGACCTGCAGAAAAATGTCGTTTTTGGACCTATCACTCTTTTGCAGATTTTGCAGCCAAATGAGTGAATTATTACATTTTAAGTGTCCAGAGGTCATAGTATGAGGATTTCCTGCCATTTTGAAGGGTTTTTCAAATAATAAAAAAAATTGAAGTTTTCGATGACCGCGGACCTGCAGAAAAATGTCGTTTTTGGACTTATCACTCTTTTGCAGAGTTTGCAGCCAAATGAGTGAATTATTACATTTTAAGTGTCCTGAGGTCATAGTATGATGATTTCCTGCCATTTAAAGGGTTTTTCAAAAAATCAAAAAAATTGAAGTTTTCGATGACCGCGGACCTGCAGAAAAATGTCGTTTTTGGACTTATCACTCTTTTGCAGATTTTGCAGCCAAATGAGTAAAATTATTACATTTTAAGTGTCCTGAGGTCATAGTATGATGATTTCCTGCCATTTAAAGGGTTTTTCAAAAAATCAAAAAATTGAAGTTTTCGATGACCGCGGACCTGCAGAAAAATGTCGTTTTTGGACTTATCACTCTTTTGCAGATTTTGCAGCCAAATGAGTAAAATTATTACATTTTAAGTGTCCTGAGGTCATAGTATGATGATTTCCTGCCATTTAAAGGGTTTTTCAAAAAATCAAAAAAATTGAAGTTTTCGATGACCGCGGACCTGCAGAAAAATGTCGTTTTTGGACTTATCACTCTTTTGCAGATTTTGCAGCCAAATGAGTGAATTATTACATTTTAAGTGTCCTGAGGTCATAGTATGATGATTTCCTGCCATTTAAAGGGTTTTTCAAAAAATCAAAAAAATTGAAGTTTTCGATGACCGCGGACCTGCAGAAAAATGTCGTTTTTGGACTTATCACTCTTTTGCAGATTTTGCAGCCAAATGAGTGAATTATTACATTTTAAGTGTCCTGAGGTCATAGTATGATGATTTCCTGCCATTTAAAGGGTTTTTCAAAAAATCAAAAAAATTGAAGTTTTCGATGACCGCGGACCTGCAGAAAAATGTCGTTTTTGGACTTATCACTCTTTTGCAGATTTTGCAGCCAAATGAGTGAATTATTACATTTTAAGTGTCCTGAGGTCATAGTATGATGATTTCCTGCCATTTAAAGGGTTTTTCAAAAAATCAAAAAAATTGAAGTTTTCGATGACCGCGGACCTGCAGAAAAATGTCGTTTTTGGACTTATCACTCTTTTGCAGATTTTGCAGCCAAATGAGTGAATTATTACATTTTAAGTGTCCTGAGGTCATAGTATGATGATTTCCTGCCATTTAAAGGGTTTTTCAAAAAATCAAAAAAATTGAAGTTTTCGATGACCGCGGACCTGCAGAAAAATGTCGTTTTTGGACTTATCACTCTTTTGCAGATTTTGCAGCCAAATGAGTGAATTATTACATTTTAAGTGTCCTGAGGTCATAGTATGATGATTTCCTGCCATTTAAAGGGTTTTTCAAAAAATCAAAAAAATTGAAGTTTTCGATGACCGCGGACCTGCAGAAAAATGTCGTTTTTGGACTTATCACTCTTTTGCAGATTTTGCAGCCAAATGAGTGAATTATTACATTTTAAGTGTCCTGAGGTCATAGTATGATGATTTCCTGCCATTTAAAGGGTTTTTCAAAAAATCAAAAAAATTGAAGTTTTCGATGACCGCGGACCTGCAGAAAAATGTCGTTTTTGGACTTATCACTCTTTTGCAGATTTTGCAGCCAAATGAGTGAATTATTACATTTTAAGTGTCCTGAGGTCATAGTATGATGATTTCCTGCCATTTAAAGGGTTTTTCAAAAAATCAAAAAAATTGAAGTTTTCGATGACCGCGGACCTGCAGAAAAATGTCGTTTTTGGACTTATCACTCTTTTGCAGATTTTGCAGCCAAATGAGTGAATTATTACATTTTAAGTGTCCTGAGGTCATAGTATGATGATTTCCTGCCATTTAAAGGGTTTTTCAAAAAATCAAAAAAATTGAAGTTTTCGATGACCGCGGACCTGCAGAAAAATGTCGTTTTTGGACTTATCACTCTTTTGCAGATTTTGCAGCCAAATGAGTGAATTATTACATTTTAAGTGTCCTGAGGTCATAGTATGATGATTTCCTGCCATTTAAAGGGTTTTTCAAAAAATCAAAAAAATTGAAGTTTTCGATGACCGCGGACCTGCAGAAAAATGTCGTTTTTGGACTTATCACTCTTTTGCAGATTTTGCAGCCAAATGAGTGAATTATTACATTTTAAGTGTCCTGAGGTCATAGTATGATGATTTCCTGCCATTTAAAGGGTTTTTCAAAAAATCAAAAAAATTGAAGTTTTCGATGACCGCGGACCTGCAGAAAAATGTCGTTTTTGGACTTATCACTCTTTTGCAGATTTTGCAGCCAAATGAGTGAATTATTACATTTTAAGTGTCCTGAGGTCATAGTATGATGATTTCCTGCCATTTAAAGGGTTTTTCAAAAAATCAAAAAAATTGAAGTTTTCGATGACCGCGGACCTGCAGAAAAATGTCGTTTTTGGACTTATCACTCTTTTGCAGATTTTGCAGCCAAATGAGTGAATTATTACATTTTAAGTGTCCTGAGGTCATAGTATGATGATTTCCTGCCATTTAAAGGGTTTTTCAAAAAATCAAAAAAATTGAAGTTTTCGATGACCGCGGACCTGCAGAAAAATGTCGTTTTTGGACTTATCACTCTTTTGCAGATTTTGCAGCCAAATGAGTGAATTATTACATTTTAAGTGTCCTGAGGTCATAGTATGATGATTTCCTGCCATTTAAAGGGTTTTTCAAAAAATCAAAAAAATTGAAGTTTTCGATGACCGCGGACCTGCAGAAAAATGTCGTTTTTGGACTTATCACTCTTTTGCAGATTTTGCAGCCAAATGAGTGAATTATTACATTTTAAGTGTCCTGAGGTCATAGTATGATGATTTCCTGCCATTTAAAGGGTTTTTCAAAAAATCAAAAAAATTGAAGTTTTCGATGACCGCGGACCTGCAGAAAAATGTCGTTTTTGGACTTATCACTCTTTTGCAGATTTTGCAGCCAAATGAGTGAATTATTACATTTTAAGTGTCCTGAGGTCATAGTATGATGATTTCCTGCCATTTAAAGGGTTTTTCAAAAATCAAAAAAATTGAAGTTTTCGATGACCGCGGACCTGCAGAAAAATGTCGTTTTTGGACTTATCACTCTTTTGCAGATTTTGCAGCCAAATGAGTGAATTATTACATTTTAAGTGTCCTGAGGTCATAGTATGATGATTTCCTGCCATTTAAAGGGTTTTTCAAAAAATCAAAAAAATTGAAGTTTTCGATGACCGCGGACCTGCAGAAAAATGTCGTTTTTGGACTTATCACTCTTTTGCAAGATTTTGCAGCCAAATGAGTGAATTATTACATTTTAAGTGTCCTGAGGTCATAGTATGATGATTTCCTGCCATTTAAAGGGTTTTTCAAAAAATCAAAAAAATTGAAGTTTTCGATGACCGCGGACCTGCAGAAAAATGTCGTTTTTGGACTTATCACTCTTTTGCAGATTTTGCAGCCAAATGAGTGAATTATTACATTTTAAGTGTCCTGAGGTCATAGTATGATGATTTCCTGCCATTTAAAGGGTTTTTCAAAAAATCAAAAAAATTGAAGTTTTCGATGACCGCGGACCTGCAGAAAAATGTCGTTTTTGGACTTATCACTCTTTTGCAGATTTTGCAGCCAAATGAGTGAATTATTACATTTTAAGTGTCCTGAGGTCATAGTATGATGATTTCCTGCCATTTAAAGGGTTTTTCAAAAAATCAAAAAAATTGAAGTTTTCGATGACCGCGGACCTGCAGAAAAATGTCGTTTTTGGACTTATCACTCTTTTGCAGATTTTGCAGCCAAATGAGTGAATTATTACATTTTAAGTGTCCTGAGGTCATAGTATGATGATTTCCTGCCATTTAAAGGGTTTTTCAAAAATCAAAAAAATTGAAGTTTTCGATGACCGCGGACCTGCAGAAAAATGTCGTTTTAGTACTGCGTGATACTCTTATCACTCTTTTGCAGATTTTGCAGCCAAATGAGTGAATTATTACATTTTAAGTGTCCTGAGGTCATAGTATGATGATTTCCTGCCATTTAAAGGGTTTTTCAAAAAATCAAAAAATTGAAGTTTTCGATGACCGCGGACCTGCAGAAAAATGTCGTTTT